>PNEQ01067184.1:0-13922 GCA_003012365.1 Medauroidea extradentata | reverse complement strand
CAGCCAGCTGTATCGGCGTGTGGTAAGATTTATTGCCGTACATCGTCGAAAGGTTTTAAAATTTCTCCGAAAATACCACAAAAATTCGGCCTTGGACTAGCGAGAGTTTAACGCAGTATAGAGTTAAGAAAATTATGTAGGTCTACCATTTTTGTATTAAAATTTGTTACATATGTACTATATTTTTTATAGGCCTATAGGTACTACTGTAATTCCTAATAGCGGACACTTCTCAATACCGGACATTTTTTTATGCACCAGAGGTGTCCGGTATTGGGAAGTTTCACTGTACTTTGGTTACTACATTTTTATTTTTCCCAAAAACACCGTGAAAATCTGGGTCTGACTAATGGCACTTAGCAGGTAACTATTATACAAACGTGAGTATTCATAGAATCCAGGTTCTAGCGTAATTTAATCTTCATGCCATACATGATTAAAAATTACCTCAAATTCACTCTGAATAAATACCGTATTTGCGCATACATGACCAACATTTTTACAGAACAAAAAAAAGAACATTTATGAGACAGATGTAAAAACCCCCTCGACAATTCCGCAAGGGTAAAAGTTTGGAGGTTGAAAAACTTTCAAGCAATGTTTCTGTGGCTAAACAAAGGCTTGAAGGGCAGATTAAAGTTACTTTAAAGTAAGTAATAATTATTTCAATTTTGTCTATTTACATAGATGTCATATTTTGTGCCGGCAGGTAAATACAACAGTTCAGTAAAATACAAATGTTAAGTTTGATACCTTGTCATAATAATGGGAATTGAGAACTGTAGATTAAGGTTATAAACTTATAAACACAGTTGGTGCCCATTCAGTTCTTTCAAAACCAACAAAACTAAGGTACCAAAGAACTAATTGTGACATCACTAGTTCAAATGCAATTTAAATGCAACTTTACGGCGATTATTTTAGGTTTCCAAGGTCAGAATCAGCCCAAATCGCTATTTCATGGTGAAATTTACTACTGTCCTAACATTTATTGTATGCTTTGAAAATACTATATGTATGAATAGTTAGTAGGAACCAAAAAAGAGAAACTAATACTTATCCCAGTACACCAATTTTACCAATGATAAGTATACACTGTTGCAACCACAGTTTTATCTATACTTCGCCAATTATTCTTAACACATACCAAATTTAATTTTACTCTTTATACTGCACATTAAAATGAATTTGTGCATTCATACATACTATATGCAAACAATATAAGCAAGGTATGTGTCAATACCTGCCCACGTAACTGTACAATATATACAAAATATAAATATCACAAGTAAACAAATACAAATTCACTTCAGAAAATTAAATGAAAAAAAAAAAAAACACTGCTATGTTATATAAAATTGCATGGAAGTAACAAAATCATCCTTGAAGGTCAATTAGGCTTGGTTTTTCACTGTCCTGAGGAAACCTCTGCACTACAAACACTTGAGCAAGATCATCGTAATCATATGTCCTTTTCAGAAAAACATCTGTTATCCTGATCCCAGAGATATTCTGAAAACCATAAAGCATTCAAAGAGTAAACCAACTCACTAATGTACGAAACCATTTACCATAAATGACAGCACACACACTGCGAAAATTTTTTATATTAAATAAATGGTTGCAAACTTAGAAAATGCAAAATTGGCGATTCTGAGTTAAGACTGTATGTCCACTCATCTTGAAGAGCTTTATGTGATGAACATACTGGCGTATCTGTATCTCTTACAGTGTAGAAGGTATTGCATTTTACGCTTTGTCTCGTAACTACCGCAGCATTTCCATTGAATTACAAGAAACATAGTCACATATCTTTACATGCGCCACTATGCCCTCTTAACAAATTAATTTCTGTACAGCGCAAAGCAGATAGTGACATATTTGATAATGCACAACATTGTTATTCATTACACAATTTTTACTATGTAATTCTTGTTCAAATTAAATGGCATACAACCCGAGTTGTATTCAACAACAGGTAAATTATTGCTACTTATAACTGCGGAGAGTCAGCATTTTTATCACAGAAGGCTTACTAACTACAACATTTCAGTTTATGACATTGATACTAAAGATTGTGCTTGTTTTATTTGGCATGAGGGTTTAGACTGAAGATGATCCTCTGAGACTGTCACATGCCTTTATAAGTTCATTTGTGATCTTGATTGTAGGAATATTGTGAAGGAAGTATTTTTGTTCTCTGATGGTTGCTGTAGTCATAACACGTATTCTGCCATTGCCACCATGTTGCTTCATGTTGTAAATACCTCTAAAGATAGTAGAACTTTCATATCTTTAAAATTTTTAGAACCATATCACGGGTAGAAAGAGGGAGACTCGGCACATAGTGCTATTCATTCAGCATTGAGTACTGGAGTACTGCTGGTACTGTATTTGTTCCATCTGAACTGAAATCAATAATTCACACTTTGCACACAGAAAAAAACCATACACTGTCCAAAGCGTGGAAAAAAAATTTATTAAACTTTATGGGGCAAGTCAAAAAACTTAGAATCCTTTCCGTGCAGCAATACGATGAAGGTGAGAAGCTCAACTCGCCTACCTTGGTAGACTACATAGTTTTAAAAAAAGAACCTAACAAAATATTTTTTAAATCAAGTAATTTAAGTGATGAATACAGAAGTTCGACCCTTCCAAGGACTGACATTGCTCCCAGTATGGAGCAAAGTCGACTTCGAAAAAAGACAATGTAAATTAAGGAAATAAAATACGGCAACTTAATGGGACTCTGTACTGGTGCAATGCCTGTCATCAGCAGAGAGGGGAGAAGAGAATGTGAATTTCTATAGAATATTGCGCCATTGAAAAAGTCAGTGAACTTCTTGAATGACTGTAAATGGCATTTTTATTCCACATGTACTGCAGTCAGTTTTTCGTAGTTTTGTGCTTTTAATAACCAAACCTACTTAACAACAAATAAGATAATTAGCACTTGATGGGACTTAGTACTGGTGCAACACCTATCATTAGGGAACAAGAAAATGTGTTTTTCTTTTAAAAGTTAACTGGAGCCATTAGTATAGTTAGTGTACTTCCTGAAAGACTGTCAATGAAAATTAAATCCTATTACTATGAACTTTTCATGATTTTTGGTTTAAAAAATTATTGTGTTCTGAAAATTTCATTTTATCTTCTCGTAATACATTTTTCATTATATTTTACGTTAATTATTACAACTATTCAGCGCGATAAACCCACAAAAATTTAGAGTTGTAAGTGTCTTAATACTTCTTATCACACAGTCGTATCTACTTCAAAATAACAGAAAGAAGAAGTAGAAGAAAAATTTTAAATTTAAACAACAGAACGTTAATTATATCTTTAAGTACCATAGCCAAAAATTTAATTTCAATCTGGGGTTTACATACAAATTTAAAACATTAAATGTAAGTCTATTTTCTTTTATATTGCTCTCCTGAAAAGTAGCCATTTTGCAGTTACGACATTATGTCCATTGAACAACCATTTATATTCTTAATTTGATCACTAAACAATAACATTTTAATCGGAAAAAACACTGTACAATACTATAATACGCATGCATCACATACATAGTAACTGTCTCAACAGCAAGAAATCAAGTGAAGTGATTTAGGTCCGTGCTTAACATTGAGGTCTTTAGCATTGGTGAGGGATAACATGGGGTGAGTACGGAGCAGCGCCGGAATGAAGGTGTAGGGGAAACGGTGGATCCCCGAGAAAACCCGTCAACCAGGGCCATCGTCCGTCAAAATTCTCACATGCGAAAATACGGGAACCAACTTCGCCGAGAATCAAACACGGATCGTTTTGGTGGTAGACAGCAAGAATTCAATTACACAGAATAACAGTAGCAATGCTATAGCACAAAACGCCACTCTAAACAACTTAATGGCAAAACAAATTTTTAGAGCGACAACTTTACAGCTGAATGTACTATATGCAGTATACAGTGGAAAGTAAAGGCCTGTTATACTTCTAAATGCACACATTAAGCTGTAGGTGTTAGTATAAATATAAACACAGTCTTACATGCAAGCCTGTCATAAGTGGGACCAGACATAACGGCAGAGTGAGGGAAGTGCCATGCTCAAGCCGCCCCAGCTGGCGCCCAGACACTCCACTCCACACGAGTCCTGTCGAGGAAACGGACTCCAGGCTCAACACCAGGTCCATTGCACGTTCGCTGCACACACAAATCATGCAAAACAATATTGATGACAAGGTTACCTTCAGGCAAACAAACATGTATTCTCCTTTGTAATAGCAATACTAACAGCTTACCATGTGTTGATTATGCGACAAGTAAAAGAGAATTCTTCTTCCAGATACACAATGTTTGGAAGTGTCTGGATAGACAATCGAATGTCTCCATAATCTGGAGCCTGTAATACAACATTTAAAAAACCTTACATTTTAAACACACAAAAAAAAAACACATACACACACACACACACACACAAAGGTAATTCCAAACATACTGCATGCAGTTCAAGTGCCAGCCAGGTGACTGTCAAAGTGCAATTTATGCATTTGTATGAGTGTCCCATTGAAGTGAAAATACAACAATAATCCACCTGATTCGAGCTACATGAATGTATATCAGCAATACATTTAACGTTTTTCCACCACCGTATGTCAGCCTGTCTGCCCTGCCACCTACAAGCAATAGTTCTGAACTCAGACGATAGGAACTAGTTCATCAATACATCACTAAATCCAGGCAACCACCAGGTCTTAATATAAGATAACATCCCCAGTCATTCAGCTTCCCACAACCACTGTACCCGTATATCCTCATTATCCTCTTCTACGTGATGCTTTTGAATATCCCGCCTCATGTCAGTTCAACCATTAAGCAATACTACCACAAATGTCAGCACAGTGCAGTAATGGTTCTATTGCATGCCACACTTTCATACGTTATTACACCAATTACTAAATAGTAATTTATATTGCATTATTATGTATAGTTGCTTATTTTTCATTGGTTGTATGCTAACTAAAAACATAATTTATAAACAATGATTATTTTAATTGTTGTATACTATAGTAACTAAACACATAATCTATAAACAATGGTTATTTTAATTAAATTTCTGTCAAATTGTACCCTCATCTTTACATGTACATAAAACAGTTGTGATACATTATGGGTTACCATCGTCTCTCCCCATACCCTTCATGTATAGATTTTGTCAGGATATCTCATGTACACGCTGGAAAATAATTTCACTACAGAGCTGAAAAGTCACTTTAAAGAGTAAAGGTCAACACAATAAAAAAACAGGAGTAAAGTTAGAATGCAAAATTTTCTTTTGCACATGATCGAAAGAGTCTCACCATCCTCTGCAGTTGGCTGGTTTGGAGGCGACCTCTCTCGCCCAGATTTGAGCGCCACACAATGTCCAGCTTGCCAACATTGGTGGCTCCACTGAGCAGCTTTAAGTCGGAAGTTAGGCTTGGCTGAGGGGCCAAGCAGTAGAGGAACTGGCGACTAGCTTGTGGCTGCACCACGTTCACGTGGCCAAACACTGACTCATTGGAGGTAGTTGTGTTCAGTGAAGTCACTAAACATAAGCCATTCACATACACTGAAACAAGCTTACTAAGAATGAGTGAGTGAAAAATTTTGGTCAGTACTTAAAATCTAGATCTTTAGTGCTGGTGACTGATGACATGATAAGAGGGGATGGGGGAAACAGGAGATCCCAGAGAAAACCCATCGACCAGCGGCATCTTCCAGCACGATTCCCACATGTAAAAATCCAAGGATCAACCCCACGGGAATCGAACGAACCCGGATCGCCTTGGTGGGAGGCAAGTGCTATAGCCACTGCGCAGTCACAAAATTAACAATGGTTACTAAAAAATACTCTATGTATATTACGAGAATAAAATAAGTAAAACCACATAATTTCTACTGACTATATCTAACCATATTCTTTGAATAGGATGATAGCCCAGATAGCTAAAACACCCTATGAATGGTGAAATGTCAGGGCAACTGGAATGAGCAATTCCAGGATAAAACCTTGCAGCAGAGCTTGTGTGTATATTATTAGGCCAGGGCAGTGACATCACACTAGCAGTTCTATGTACCTGAGAGAACAATACTGTTTACAAATCAGGGACATCTTAAAATATTTCACTTACATACACACTTTTAAACATATTTAGATAAGCTAATTTTATTGACTGTCTAATAGGACAGTTCGAATGTCACGTTTTACAATTCAAAGTTTGAATTCTGTATTTCCAAACCTAGATATTGCATTTTTTAATAAAAAAAAAGTTCTGTTACAAGTTGGGGCTAGGTACGTTTGGGGATGGAGGTCTTTGATAACAGAAAGAAAATAAATAAGGCTAACCTAATTTATTTACAACTATCTATACACAAAAACCTATGTCAATAATGATTAATCACAATTAAATAGATGTCAAACAAAACAAATAACTATTACTGTATTTGCATACACGTTATAACACCTAAATAATAAATCTACATAAGTTTTCTGTACACGGAAAGGCTTTCTAATCACTCACAATGGTAGACCCAATGCACGAGCAACGATGAAACTCTTTTAGCCCAGAAACACCTTCATCACACTACTTGCGTAATTCATCTTGCCAGACACCCTAGAACACTTGTAGCAACCCAATTTTTCTCGCCACTCGTCACTATCACTTTAACTCACACCAGGCACCTGCCAGCCAAAAACTCTCCCGACTCTGCCGCAGCTATATTTTATATCCTTACTCTAAAGTCTTGAACTCTCCCCGCAAGTCTTTTATCTCAAACATTCTGGAAGGGTATAAACAGGAATACTCTAGACCATGATATCTTCTGTTACCGGTAGTCAGTTTGCAGGTGGCCACCACCACACACCGCTAAAAGGTAACATGAGAAGCACAATGTATGCCGAACTTCTTTGCTCTTACAGTTGCTATATCAGTTTACGCTGCTCGCACGATAATCGCGGCGAGCAGGTGGTTACTGTGGCGCCACTCAAGGTAACATGAGCTGTACAGAGCACACGGAGGTCTCTTAGCTCTGCTGCCATTGTACCTTATTACACTGCTCAGCCAGATAGTCGGGGCTCGCAAGAATACTTATATCTGAAGAGTGCTGGTAAGAGAAAAACACAGAGAAATATAGTGAACTATCAATTATACATGGCACTAATATAATTGTTTGAATAACTTATTCATTTTAACCTTAACCTCCCAAGTCTGGAGAGTAATACATTGATTTACAACATAGTCACAATTTCACAGCAATACAACAGCAACTTAACAACATTGTAACCCGTATTTTAGAAGCCTCTCAATAAGTGAACAACATTTTACTAGGTTCATGAATCATTTTTGTAACGTTTAAGTAGCAATGTGGGTTATCAGTGATTCTGAACTATCCACAAATTCTGATTCTTCACAATTTTTTACCATTGACAAATTACAACTATCCACAACTTTCAATTATGTTAGTAAATTTTTACTTTCAACAGTTTTTTATTATCTGAAGCACTGAGCCTCTTCATTAGCATGAACTATCAGACTGTTATCAGTGGCGCTTTTAGGGGGGTCAAAAAAATGTTTCTTATTTCTTAAGTGCATGTAGAAATAATGTTCTTGCATTGTTTATGCAGTTAGTGTTAATTTTTTAAGTTAGGAACCTTGATTTTCTGTATTGTTATGTTTAACCATGTACTAGTGCACTGAAATATAAAATATTGAATAAAATATGTTTGTATAATAGTATATGCAATACAAAATATGAACTTAAATTTTATTTAATGTAAGGGCATAATACCTACCTAACACATACTGAACTCAGCAAAAATAGTCATTTAGAAAACAAGAACATTAATTTGAATAAATATGTTTATAAATCCTGTGTCATTGAAAAATAATGTGTACATTGCCAGTTTAACACATGCTCTTTATCTTCTGATTAGCACACAATATAACTTCATCAGGATGCACATGACTTTCGCCAATCAAAGATTATAATTCGGAACACAAATTTTCAAGCTTGTTGACCCAGTTGCTAAAGTTTCTTTTTTCAGTATTTATTTCATGCTGCGTAGTCAGTCATCTGTTTCGAACATAATCAATCATACGTTAATTTATGTTTAGTTGTGAAATACATACCTAACATTTTAAGTTTTTGTTTTAAAACGCTCGTGATTTTGCCCTCTAATGTTCAGAACTACTGCTACTATCGTAAAAATAACTTGCATATCACCATATCCTACACAGATATGCATTATGATTTGTAGATCCTTAGACTGAGTCTGTGGTGTGAAATCACTCACCCTTCATGTACGCTCTCCCATGGAAATTTTTTGAATTTATTCGCAAACCTATACAAAATTAGCGTTAAAGAACAAAAATAATACATCTTTTAACTAATATAAGAAACCACCGTATTTGAAAAAAATTATTCTCTTTAGTCTAACTAAAGATTAAACTTTATTTTCTATTGTTTTGTACTTGTTTGTGGTGCAGGCCCCTAGGCTCCCAGCATGTAAACGGAACCCTGATTTTACACGACACTTATACTGAAGACACACTCAAAGAAAACAAGGTTAATCTCTCTGTTATCTATGGTTAACAATGTTAACTGCATTAATATTTTTGAAGCTGCTCTACAATGCTTCTACTCCTGTGTTTACATGGTTTGTGGCGAGGTACTTGTATTAAAGACAGTTACAGAAACCTTACAGATCTATTTGATAGAGTCGACATTACTCTAAAACCAGCCAAATACCTTGTGCGAGAACAGTCTTAACGACATATAAAATCTCTAAATATTCTACTTTATCCTTTTGCTGGATCCATTCAGATCTACCCTGCTCCCAAGCAGGTTAGATAGCAGCCAGCAGATGACAAACAGGAAAGCGCACACAAAAAAAAAAAAAAAACACAGGTTCCTGCATGTACAAAAGTAAATATGTTGTAAGGCACTTAATAGAGTGCATGTTGAACAAAGATAATAAAAATAATAGTATTTTTGTTGGACGAGAAGTCTGGAGCAGTTTATCATGGAAAAATAATGCTAGAAGAACATTAATTCAAGCATGGAATAAATTACATAGTTATACATAACTAGGCCTTATGAACGTTTACATTTTTAACGTTTTAAATTTATTTGCACATAGTAGTTAACTATTGATTAATGCAAAAAGAGGTGGTTATGTGTCACGCAGAGGACTTTCATTTTGCAATCTCATTGCTATGGACATTTTTGTAATTTAACAGTATCAGTTTTGTACAGTAAACATTACAAGTACGCAATTGTAATTACATATACAAATATCGTACCAGAACAAAATTGTATTCTGCACTATGTGAACTAGGTCTGATTACACAGGTCTGACAGACTGGCAACTGAAATATACAGCTGCGACTGAAATATACAGCTTCTGCATTTTTGTCACATTTGTTACCTCAGCCGCCAACATACTAACTCTCAAAAATTAAGTACGCTCGGAAAAAAACATCAAAAATCAAACTACTGGGTGCATCCCATCACGGGACCAATACTACCTAGTAGATTATGCCTGCTACGTTTCCATAAACACCTAAAAGAATGTCTTTTTTTTCCCTATAAGTTCACAGCAGTGTTTCTTGCCAAGATAAATATCTTGATACTAGTTGGCAATTATTTCAGCAAAAAAAAAATTTTCTTTAGAATGTTAAATTACTTCGCTTTTTCTATTTAAAAAATACACACAACTTACATATTAAAAAAATTACATAGGTGGTTAAAATAAGTCACAAGATTAGCCTGGATAGGCAAAATTTCAGCTTGAGGAGTTCAAACAGTTATCGGAGTACAGTTTTCAAGCATATAATAACTTACATCAACTCATATTATGGTTTACCATGCTTGAGCAGGGTTAACAAACTAACTAAACACGCCATCTTAATTGATGCACAAACAGTAGATACAAAATTCACATTGCAAACACAGATATCAAATTAGAGAAAAAAATAAACACAAAAAGAATATTACAATAAATGCAAAAAAAAATAATCTATCGCTGTTGCAGTTGCAATAAGTAAAATGTTTAGCAAACGTATAAAATGTAATCGCTTGATTTAAATTTCCATCATTTAAGACCTTGTATTGCTTGCAGATGTTTAGACATACAATAGTGGTGACGGTCGTGACCGAACAAACCTACCAAGGCGATCCAGGTTTGATTCCCGACGGGGTTGGTTCCCGGATTTTTGCATGAAAAATTCCCACATGCTATCAATACAACTAGAGCATGTGGCTCGAGCCTTTGTCTTGCCAGCACGCAACTCTTTGAGGGAGAAAACGAGGATCTAGGTACAGTACCACACAGTCACCGTGTCTAATGCTTGACTGACAGGCGACAACAGCGCACAAGTATGTGATGACCTTGCAAGCAGCTGCCGCAGCCCGGCGTTGCTATGTAGTGTGCGCAGTGGGCCTCAGTCTGACGTTGCCAAGTAGCACACAGCTGCCGGCAACTGATGATGTCGCTGTCGTGCATTTCCTTGGCTCTTGGGTGCCCGGAGGGCAGTAGTAGCCAGTATTATTGGTTTGTGTGTCCCTTATAATGTTTTATAAAAGTAATAAATGCATTAAAAATATTTCTACTAAATACTTAGGTTTCTGGCAAAGGAAGAAACTACTTTTCGACCGGGAATTTCAAAAGTAATAATTCACTTTTGTCAAGATTTTGTACTTTAAAAACCATGATTCATCTTATGTACGAGGTCGTGCTTAACGCCGGCAAATACAGTAATATAACTGTCATACTGTGACACGGCTTCGCTTCATGTCCCGGATGGTGTCGCCACTTGTTGAATGTTGAGATTAGGTACATTTCAGAACTCCGGATAGCTGAGTAGCTATTAGGTGGATGTGCAAACTTTCACTCTATATATATCCTGTTTACACAGGGGTTAGTTTCATGAAGTAAAACTCACATAATATGGCAACTGTCAGTTTATTTTAGTAAAACATTAAATTTCCACTTTTTTTTAACCAGTGTTTACAAAATGGCGATGTCGTACAAACCGCAAACGAAAACAAAACAATTATTGGTGCCCAGTCAACTACCATGCCCAATGTTAACTTTAACATCAAAAACAGTTGCGTACTTTTTAACTAGAATTTCAAATTTCCGACCGAATCATGAAACCACAATCGTGGCACTAACCCCAGATATCCGCCACCTTAACATGTAATATAGCACATTAAAAAATTTAAATAAAATGTACAACAAAAGGTTTCAAATATTGACTCTACATATTTTACTTCAAAATAATAATGAATGCCGGCACAAATACATTAACTGGGGACGAAATTTGCACAGCAGCAGAACTACTTTCGTGGCACCCCCCTGAAAATCTGACCAACGTGTGTCAACAAGAGGGCGGGGGGAGGGGACGGAAAGCCTTAAAAAGTAGATATGTATTATACACACACACCATGAAAAATTAAGGGGGGAGGCGGGGTTGGGGGTCATCCAGTGGCCAAATTTGAATTTAATTTTTAAGGTGCGAACTTATGCTATTAACAGAATTTTCTAATCAAAAAACTTAATACCATCTTAAGAGAATCCAATATGTTAAGGATAAACTATATATTCAAAAGTGAATAATTTTGGACTGAATTTAAGAATTTAAAAAGTTGGATACATTTTTAGGCTTCTGCTTTCACGTATCTTTATGATTGTGGTAGCGAACTCAAAGTAGATACTGCACATATTGGCCTGAAAACTAAGTTTTTGTAAACTTTAATAACAGGCAAGGAGGAGGAGGGGGCTCCTGCCCTCCTTGGATTCACCCATCATGGTATTAAAATAAATGTGATGTTAAAGCCAAGATCACTGTCATATGGGGAATGAAATTAACATGAATAAATGCACAGACTTGCATTTTCTATTTAGAGTTATATTTGCAATACACTATAAAAATTTAAATTAAAAAATAAATTAAAATTTCTAACCTTTAAACAAATGTGATGACTCCAACGACACTTTTTCCAAACAAATTGGTCCAGTTGTTATGTTTTGTACTTGAGCTTCAAGGTAAACTTCATCAGACTGATTAAAAAAATGAAACCAGTCCATAAACAACAAAAACCCAACTTCCAATTAAAAGAAAACCTACATTTTTTTAGCATCCAGCCTATAATCAATAAAAGGAAACAAATGCCTAGTTACCAAACCATGCTAATATGAATCTGGTATATATATGTATTGAAATAATGAAAAAAGAAATGTAAATGGTAGAATTGGAGGTATTCAGTCTGTCTGCTTTCATCATTCAATAAGAAAATACATAGACAAGAATTCTTTTTGGAAAAAAATGCTCTTACATCTCGCTGCCCTAAGCTGGCCTAAGCCAACAAAATGTCTCGCAACCACACACTCACGCAGCAATACGAGTTTGTCCTATCTTATGTGTGTGTGTCACATCAAGAAGTACCAGACTGTGAGTACCTCAACCTCTGTCTAGTACTTACTGTATTTAATTGGTAATGCTGCAAATCAAGATACAGTTAGGAAATATTTGGTAATGTTAGGTGCAAGTAATGTTAAGTGTGAAGAAAACTATGGGTTTAAGTTCTTCTTCATTAGATTGTTTGAGATTACAGATAACAGACGATTTTCCATTTATCTTGTGCAAGAATACACACATGCCATTTGACCCATCAAAATTTATAATTAAACTGCAACTAGCCACATAAAATATTTACATAAAAATTTGTTACATGTATTTTTTATTATTTTATATACCTTCATACATTCTTTAAAGCTATAGAACAAATCGACATTAAAATAAAATCAACAATAAAAGATACAAAAGTACAACACATATAAATTATTTATATTCCAAATATTCATTAATCATATAAAAGGAGTTAGTGATCAAAAATTATTTTATTGTAAATATAAAAACACTACTATCTGCATTATAGTTTAAGTGAATTTGGCAACTTATATATAACAGGGGAAGAATACAGGATACTCTTCTGTTACACTTTAATATTAGTGTAATAGGCTTATGCAAATATTTAGATTTGTGAGGACGTATTATCTTTATGAACCAAATAATTTTTAAAAATAAACCTGGGTTATCTATTACAAAACATGAGACAGAAAATATATTGACACAATATCAAAATTTTATATTTTTTAAACAAATCACGACAAGAATGTGTTTGTTTCATACTGGCTATTGCTCTTATAGCCCTTTTTTGAACTGTAAATACTTTTACGTTATCCAAAAAATAACCCCAAAACACTATGCCAAAGGATTATAAAGAATGAAAACATGAATGATATACCATTAAAGCGGCCCTTGATACAAAATCTTAGCAGTATTTCTAATTACAAAACACGCAGAAGAAAGTTTAGGCACTAATATGGCTATAAATGATTTTTCCAATTTAATTTGGAATCAATGTTTACCCCTAAAAATTTAACCGATGTAGCTTTATTAATATATATTCTTTTTATTTCAATCTTGACTCCAAGTATGAATTTGTATTGTAAGGTACTTGGCCTACCTACAATATTAATTTCCAAATTTGGTTACTAACTTTGATTGTAGAATCTTTTTTTTTGCTAGTACCGGCGTCAGCATAGGCCTAATAGTATCCCGGGAGGTTTCGTGGTTGCTAGTTATAATAATGTTGATGTGTGAGAGGGGTCGCCTGACGGTAGTGTGCCCAGCCTACCACATAAGGAGAATGGTGCGGTGAGCAAGCAAGTGAAGGACACGTGTTAGTATATAAGTAATCAGTCTGGGACTTTGCACTGTTGACCGTGCAGACCGCAGTAACATGGCAAGACAAGGACTTTAAGAATAGAATTAAGGAAAATGAGTGTTTGTAATTTGTATTTGGAAGTGTTAAATTTATGAGCGGTGGG
>PNEQ01067180.1:13994-33035 GCA_003012365.1 Medauroidea extradentata | reverse complement strand
ATTATTACATTTTCCCTGGTGAAGTGAGTAACTTCAGGTGTTGCAAGCTTCTCCAGGCTGTAGGATTTCTGGCGCCGACGTTGTGGTTGATCGCTTGCTTCATGGAATTCTCTCCATGACGTAGGTTATTGACGCACGTAGGTCAGCCATCACAGGGGGTTGCTTAGGGTATTGTGCCGCGAAAGTAGTTCCGCTGTTGTGCACCTTTTGTCCCTAATTATTATATTTGTGTAGATAAACAATTTTATTTCAATGTAAAACCTATAAACGGAAATTTTGGAATGGTTTGTTTAATGTTTTAAGGGTAATTTTGCGGGTTTTGTTGAATTTTGGATACTGTTGTATCACTCCGCCATGTGCGCTATTTGTTGCCATGTCCGTTGCCGTGAGAGAACACTGTGTGCCGGGCGCTGGCCCGAGGAGGTGAGTGAACAGTTGAGGCCGGGCGCTGGCCCGAGGAGGAGTTGAGTTGTAGAACAGTTGGTGCCGGGCGCTGGCCCGAGGCGGACGGAAGTTAGTTGTAGAACAGTGTGTGCCGGGCGCTGGCCCGAGGAGGTAGCGGTGTTGTGGAACAGTTTGTGCCGGGCGCTGGCCCGAGGAGGTGAGTGAACAGTTGAGGCCGGGCGCTGGCCCGAGGAGGTAGCGGTGTTGTAGAACAGTTTTGTGCCGGGCGCTGGCCCGAGGAGGGCGTTAGTTGTAGGGCAGTTGGTACGAATAAGTGATCATTACCTTGTTTTTTTTTATTGAACTCACGGTCAGACATGGTAACGCCGGACAGCTGACGGGTTTATGTGTGCTTAATAAATAACCGCCCTTTGTAAACATCTGTCAAAGTTACAGTAATAAATCAACCGTTGACTGAGTAAGTGAGTTGTTATTGATGAAGTCACGATGATTGGTTAACTCTGAAATTAAATCAAACTGAGCTATCCGGAGCACGCGCAAACTTCACCACATAACCTCAACACCCACTGCAGTAGACTACAACAGCAATAGACCGCAGCAACAAGCAGCAGACGCAAGGACGCGTCACAACACTTGTAATTATTCTGACGTCCAGACATGTACCCATACTTAATCACATAAACTAGTGGATTTAACGCACTATTACATACTCAACGTTTGTAGCTGTAGAGTTTAACAGACGTACAATAAGAAGTCCAGTGACATCACAGGGACATCAACATGGTGGCACGTGTTTTTACTGAGCCATAGTATACACTTTCTATTTACGTTTTTCTTAAGTTGTGTGGACACAAATATAGAAAGTATGGTACCATTATTTATGAAATAAAATATGTTTTTAAATATAAATAGAATTTAAAAATAGGTAATATCTCCATTGCCACTATCCAAATCTCCCCTTACACTCATTACTTTTACAACTGCCACATGTCTATGATGTGCTGCAGGTTACCTTTCCTAGAACGTAGTTTGCCCTTTAAGCCTCTACATCGAGATTGGACTCTGCTGAACCTACGGCATTGTTTCCTTTTGAGCTTCTTAATCTCCACCTCCTATTCTAAGTAAAGAGTACTGGGAAAAGGTCACCATATCACCTTAGTCTGGGCAAATTTTTCTGCCAACCCAGTCTACCTACCATGCTTATTTACTCTAAACTGAGAGACGAGGCTGCATGCGCTTGATGAGCGTAGGTCGATAGGTAGGATGGTAATGCTCGTATCAATGATTCCCCATAACCCTGTACATGCCAGGTATGTGTCTGGGTTTCTCTTGAGGCAAAGATCGCTATCACCCTTGTCACCTACTCCCATGAAGGATTGGGCCATCGACGCAACATCTGCTGCTCAGCCGTCTCCTCCAGAGAATCTGTAGCTGAATTAGATGCCCCAGCCAGGATGTATACTTTACACTTTTGTGCCCTCTAGCTCCCGTTCAGGGTAACAGCTGCCTTGCTTGCTTGGCTAGTTAAAAGCAAGTGGCAAGTTATTGCAGATAAGCTTTCCTGTGCACCAATGTTCCTTTGTGTGCCCCTAAACAATAGGAGCCACACAATTCACAAGTACTACCCCACTTTGGGGAGACTTGAGTGATAGCCCCATCCTAGGAAAGCGGGCCAGTATTTAACTCCCTTCCACTTCGGTATCACATCAGCAAGTAGTAAACTAGATCGGTTGTGCCATCTAGTAAGCATTTGTTTTTATAAACAAATTTGTGTTTCATGAATATCAATCCAAAAGACTGAGTAGCTAAAGCGTTATATTGCTAAGTACTGATATAAACTACCTGGCATGTAGGTTTTAAGTCTATTCAATGTGACAAAGTAAGAACATCTACAATTTTATGATTTTATTAATATAGCAAAGTACTGTATATTTTTATATCTGGTTGTAAATGTGAAATTGTGCACTAGCAGTTGTAAAAATAATGAGTGCTGTGGGAAAATTATTATAAGGAATACATGTTCATTTGAAAACTATTAGAAACACTGAAACCAATAATCACACACCGTCACTTGTCTCCCTCAATATTTCGCCCCTGTAATGATATTTTTCAAAATTAGGATGTTTTTCACAGCACTTCCTCACAACACTATATTATGTATCACTGTTATGAACTTTGTTTTATTTTAGTAAGTTTTATTTAAGGAAACAAAGATAGTGAGATTCACTAAAATAAGGTAAAGAGCAGGCAGATATACCAATGGGGAGAGCATGAAATAGGGGAGGCAGCAGAATACAAGTACCGCGGGGGTGATGTTGCAAGAAGACCTTGGGTGAGGGGACAGGTGAAGAGAGTGGTTTCTGAGGGAAGAAAGGCCATAGGAATGCTAGGAAGAGTCCTGAGAGGTGTCAGTGGTGGGGTGAAGGAGAAGGCATACACCTCAATGGTACATCCAATGCTGGAATATGCAGTGGCAGAGCTGCTAGATGGTTGAAGGGCAGGTGGAGAAGGCAAGGGCAGGAGGGGGAGGATGAAGGTAATTACAGATCATCAGTGATGATGAAGGATATGGGTTGGAGTACTTTGAAGGATAGGCGATGGGTGGAGAGGCTTGTTAGGTTGTTCCGAGTGATGAAGGGAGAGGGAGGATGGGGAATGTTAGGTTCCCATTTAATCAAGGGTGATTACAGAGAGAGAGGGAACAACAGTCCTAAGATCCGGAGGGTGTGGAGGAGGACAGAGCGTGGCAGGCAGTCGATGATGGTGAGGTCGGTGAGGGAGTGGAATGTGCTTAGAGAGGAGCTGGTGAGGGTTGACAGGGTTGGTTTGTTCAGGAGAGGTCTGGTGGGAGAGTGAGGCATGTGAGCTTGCCACCAGACGAAAGCCCAACTGAAAGATGATGATGATTATGTTGTTGTTATTATTATTATTATTATTATTATTATTATTATTATTATTATTATTATTATTATATCGCAGAGATGCCACGTGCTACTAATTTTCATTTTTTATACTAATAATCATGATTTATTATGGAGTTACTGCTGTACCAGATATACTACAAAATTTTACATTTTCAAATTGAATTTGTTTGCTAACTTGTTGTGTGTGCTTGCTATTAGTTACGCCATCATCCACCATAAACGTTTTAGTACCCTGAGTGTGGCAGCTCCCAGTTATTAAGTTGCTTGTACAAAGGTGTAAGCCAACGTGTTTTTTAATTGCTTCAAAAGTATATTCACACGTAAATTATGTAAATGTAACTTCAGTATAACATATGGTGGCAGGAATGATTGCTGGCATCTTGCTAAGAAAAAAGACAACAGAATTTTCAAAGTCTAACATGTCCAGTAGATCTGCTATAGCTTTTTTAAAAGAAATGCTGTAGATTCAGCACTAAATGCTACAGTGTTTTTTTACTTCACTAATACCACTTTTTGTCCCTTATTAAAAGCAAACTGTCCCGATTTTCAAATTATTGCAAATTTGGCTGCAAGCTATCAAAAACCAACAGCGGTAATTGAAACACTTGCGAAGTCATCTGAAGAGGAGGTTGTTAAAAATGTGGTAGGTTCAGCAATCAGTATCGCTACGGAATTATAATGCTGGTGAGAAAATACTTAACCGATTTTTGTTGTAGTGTAGAAGACTGTTTGTAATTTGTGTATAACTTAACAACTTGTTTAATGATGGTGCGAATTTAGTACTGCTCTCTTACATGTTGCAATAACTATACTAACTTTTTTCATTTGCTTGCAATGAAATGTTTTCCTTAAGTGCAAGTGTTATGGAAGCTATGTTTTAAATTCTTTTTTATTTTTTTTTTCCTGTAATATGGTGGTGAAGCTTATTTAGAGTATGTAATTAGTCTAAATGTATCATGTTGGCCATTGTGTGCTCTCAAGGCTGTGGTTTTGGATTTTTCTTGATGTAATTTTCTGATAAAGAAATGTAATATGTTGTTTGGTATTTTGGTCTTTTACTAATAATTTTTATTGCGTTATATAGTCTTGTGATTTTATTTTAGTGACTTTTCATGATGTGGCTCAATTGTAGTGTGATATTACTTGAAATGGCAGTTATTTGTATGTGAAATAAAAGTACAGTAAAATGCAGATGTAAATTAATGTCTGGTGATTCACGGTTAGGCAAGAAACACTGATACTACATTACTGTTTGTTTATCTCCTATTGTCCGTTCAAAGCTGATGGTTAATATGCAAAAGATTGCATGAATTAATCACTTTTCGACACTTCGCGGAAAATAATCTAAATCTGCTACAGTCAATAATATTGTAAGTTGGCAACAATGAGATACCATCCAAATTCTTATTCTTACATGTTTACTGCTTTGATAGGTTGGCTATGATGAGAATGTGCCAAGCTTTCAGATTGGTAGCAATGAGAACATATCCAGCATTCATAGGTTGATGGTAATCTAAATGTATCTATCTAGCATCTATGACTGTATTGAATGTTCTATAATGCTATGACTTGAGATATTTTAGCAGGTGTGATTATTGTATTATCAGGAAGCATCAGTTCTTAAGCTTTTTAATACTGTACGCATTGTTTTTTTTTTTTTAGGAGATTTAATCATTAATTTTATTTAATTGAATTAGTTGTTTTTAAATACTTACTAGACTGTTGGTTTCTAACATGCATAACTTTGAGGTTACATTTTCGAGATTCGGCTCACCATAAATACGCCAAACGGTTAATCTGCACCCGGATAATAAGACAATTTTACTATATTGGGTTATCTGGGTTATGAAATTAGGTGGTGTTTGATCACACTTCACTTGTAATTTGACAATTGAAGTAAAAATTCAAGGATTTAGCTTGTTGCGGGTAATTAGAAAATTGTTCTTCACAATCATTTCTCATGCAAAGCAAGTGTTTAACAATGGCACCTGGCTCAGACACTTAGACTTTATTATACTATGTGCAATAATGTAAGACATTACAAAGTACATTCCTGAAAACATCTACTGTACACTGTCATGTATTCTTAATAATCAGTTTATTACATAATGTTTATCTGGTCTAAGTAGTATGCAGGAATAATATCCAGCCAATGAGGCTTATTTAAGATGCTAGACCACCGTTTCCCTTTTGTTAGAGCCTAGACATCTGTGTCAAACTGAATTAGTGGACAGCAGGAGCTTAACTGTGCCCGTTCAAACAGGTGTAGTTCTGCTAATAGTTGATTCAACACATTATTGTTGAGATTTGCCAATGCACACATAACTGAAATCTTTATTTTTCCAGAAAAAGAAAAACTCCGTACACAATTCTCCATTCCAGTTTTACCAGAGTTGTGAAGCAATCAAATATCATATCATTGCACCTTGCCAGCTTCTAATTGGCTCAATTTGTGCAGCAAGCAGATGTTCTATTTCCAACTGAAAAACTGTGTACAGTCAGTATCATACAAAACAATGCACTACTAATAAAACACGTTACTGATATACAAAGAAGAAAATTACATAAAAATACATAGTTATTTCATGTACAGTTAAAAAAATTTGGTACCTACCCTCTGCAGGAAAAACAAACAAGTGATAAAACTTACTGTTTAATTGTTTTGGGTGATTTTGTACTTATCTTTTTGGAAAAATTGTATTTGGTTGATAACCAAACTAAAAGTTTATTTTTGTCATACAAACATTACCGCAGTTTTGGTAATGCAGACATATACAGTATATCCACGTTTTGAATACTGTACTATGCAAAACTATTTTACTGGTTTATGTCTAACGTTACATAACTTAATCCGTAAGTTTATTGACCATGTGATCATTTCCCAGACAATAAGGATCTAACGAAATAGAACAAGGAATTTTGGTGCAGACAAACCAAAACGGGAAATGGATATATGAAAAACCCATTCGCAGTACCGACAACAGTGATGTGTTAATGTCCAAAAATACTCTGAACAAAATATTGTTTAGTTTGTGACACTTGCATAATGGTCTGACTTATTTTTTCAGCTGTAATATTGAACTAAATTTTTGGTATTTTCACAAACAAGTATGAGAGTATGAAGTTTCCCTAAATACTGACAAGTGTACCAAAAACTAGTACGTTTAACATTGCGTCAGTCGTTAAATACTTGTGGATCAACTGTACATATGTGTCGTCCAGTGACCATAATTATAGTAACAAATGTGTCGTGTCATAGAATGTTTGCAACGTGTGTTAATATTATATATTTGTTACTAAAACTTTCTTGTAAGGTAATGGACTGGTAAATTCACATGTAAACAACATATAATAAAGACCTATTTATAGTGCATGGCAGTCGGCAGCCAGTGAACATGTTTCTTTACAATCTACATTGTTTACTATCAACAGTTCGGGAATACAGAGTTGGTACACTGTCTATAATGTTGTCATCTTGACACTTAAATTAACAACATATGCAACAAGTTTTTTTTTTCTTTCTACATATGATTCTTATTATGGCGTGCTCATAATGAAACGTATCAACTATGAGTTCAGCATTTTGACGTGAACTTGAACATGAAACTTTTTTTTAATATAAAAAAAGTATGTATTTCTAAACTTACAAACAAAATCTCACTAAAAATATTTGATGTATAAGATTGTACATATATGTACAAGAAATACACCAATGAATTACTCAATAAAAACTCATGATGGCTTTTCTTACATCGGATCATACATTCTTTAACATCAAAATAAAAAACGTTTTTTTTTTTTGAAACTTTGTTTTCTAATCTTTTAAAATAACATTTTCAACCCTACCTTGCTACCACCAGGTTTTTGAGGTAGATAAATGTCCTATTCAACACCATCCTTCGTCATATTTGATAGATTTGCTGTTTTTGAAATTCTGAGAATAAAATGTATAAGCAATACAGTGAATAAATAGCAATTTAAATTTTAATATATAACTAGGCTGCAATCAGACAAGCAATTTTTTTATATAGTTTTACTTATTACGGCCGTATTATAGGTGGTTTCTTGCTAAGTTACAATATTTGGGAGATGATTCCTGATCAGGTATATTTCCTCATTAAATTTTTGCCTAGTGCAGTTCTAAAGGGATGAATTCACCCTTGTAAATCAAATTTCAAAGTTTTATGTCAGCAAAATATCGGAAACGACGTGGATTTAAATTCAATTTTGTTGCACAGTGATTAGTTATTGAAATCTTCAACCCATTAATAATCCGATCTTTAAAGTCTTAATGAAAAAAACAGGACTGGTCACCCTCTTATTGATTGAAATTTTCATGCCGTTGGGCATTTTGAATTTCATGTTGCCTTTCTGAATAGTACAAGTCGTCTATAGATGAACAGATATTAGACGATAGTTTTTGTACCTTCCCTGAATTTTTTTCTGAGCATTTAATTATGGATGTATCGGCATATGAGCAGACACACAGATTTTGCGGAAATGAGAGGGAGGATGGAAGTGATTAACTGAAATTGGATACTGCAAATAATGTATAAAAGTTATGTTTTATTAAATTGAAAACAGTTGTGCCTAAATTTTAATTTCTTTGGCACTTCCAATAATCATTTTCTGTTAAAAATGGTGCTATTGAAATATGTAGTCAATTTAGTAGGCCTGAATGTTGAATACTTACGTTTATTGCTATAGGGTAACATTTTGTTTCCTTTTACAGTTTTGCAGATTTTTCTGTTGGACTGTTGTAGTATTAAACATTTGTAGCTTAGGCTTAATAAATGGAATCTCAATTGATTTTGTTGTTTGTGCACCAGCTTTCATTATAGTACTTTTACACTTAATTTATAATTTATATAAACTTGCTTAGTCACATTTTAAAGGAATAGTCATCAGGCAAAATCTGTAAAACTTCAGTAATAGTTAATGCAGGAATAGTTTCAATGACTTCATATTACAGGATGGGTTGTAAAAGTGTGTACATTGTTTGTCATAGAATTTCAGTGAATAGAATTATATATTCTAAGTTTTAGAGAGTCAGTTATGCATGTTCACTTATATCATATTACTGGTGGCAGAGTGGCCAGACCATTTGCCTCCCACCTAGGTGATCCAGGTTTGAATCCTGGCAGAGTTGGTCCCATGGTTTTATCATGTGGGAATTGTGCCGAATGGTGCCAATTAGTTTTCTTAGGGATATTCCCTCTCCCCCGTCCATTCATCCCTGGCCTGCTTCTTACTCACCTCATGTCACTCCTCACAAGCACTGAAGACCAAATTCTCTCGCATCATATTGAGTACACTACTGTGAGGCAAGAAGCTTGGTTGGTGCAAATAAATGTAAGTTGTCAGGATGTCAGTTTAGGAGACGTGTTTTTAAGCTTTGTTCTATTAAGTGCAGTTTCTCTTGAAGAGTTCAGGTCTGGAAAGAAAAGTTTCACAAAATTATTAAATAATAATTTAAAGCTGAAACACTTTGAAAGAAAAACAGCTCCATACAATTTTAAGACTCCACAGCATAACAATAAATATGCCACAGTTGACTTTTTTTATGTTAAAAGTTTGTGTTTTTTCTAGAAACTTACTTTTATAATGTACATTTTTCTTTTTCTTAAGCCAAGTATTTTTCAGGTGGTTTTTTTCTCCATAAAAATATTATATATAAAAATGTTGTAATGCAATAAACAATACATGTTAACACAATTGTTTTGTTTGTAGGGTAATTAGTTCATAGGTTTTGCGAGGTATTATGTCCAACCTAAATAGTTTTTTTGTTTGCGTTAATGCTGCTGTCTAGTTCACACTTATGATAGCCATTATTTGCAAGTTACGGGAACACAGGAATAACAAAAATCAAGTGACTTAGCTAAATGTTTTTGTAGTTGTACATGATATGATTGCTAGGAGAAGAGGGCCAGCTAACAATCCCATTCAAGCCAGCGAATACGTCAAGAAGTTAAAACTTATAAAATATTTTGGTACAAACCATCTCACTTGAATAAATGGCCACTGCAAGTGCTCGAGTACTTGTACATCCGAGCGGAATGACGTAGTAATTGATTTTGACGTTATTAATCAAAATGTATTAGTAGTGAACATATTTTGAAGAAACAAAATTTGCAACCTTTGCACTATTAGTAGAGTGCCATATGTCAGCTAGTCGTGCATAAGACTTTTTTGTTTTGCAGAAGGATAGCGTGGAGAGTACACTGCAGAACTCATTCAACAACTCCCACAATCAGAGTGAAGCTGGTCCTGAAATAGCTGAAGTCCCTGGTACTGAAGGTATTGTTTGCTTAATTCTATTTACCTTCATATGTACTGTCATTTTAACTTTTATGTTTAATGTGGTATATCAGTAGGGCCTATTAATTACTGTTGAACGTATTACAATTTGTCATGGGTTACTTGCAAGTCACTGCAATATGATAGAAATAAGTTCGCAAAGGCAGTTCCAATAATTCATACAGCACTTTTTATTCTTCGATAGTAGACATATTTTGTGGTAAGAAGAGAGTATTTTTTACTGTTACATTGGCTTACTGATGTCAGAATTGTAAAATAAATACTGTATGTAGATTTCAAAACAGTAATGGCTAGGTATAACTAGATAAATTATCATTTGGTGATGTACAAAAGTCTTGGGCATGTATAGGGTAGGGTAGTTCTGTAGAAATGCCTTTTATCTAATATTCCTTAGTTCATACTGTTAAGCAGACAGAGGGTTGAGGTCCTCACTGGCTGGTACCGTATTTGTCGGCATATAGGACGACCCTGCGTATAAGACGAGTCATTGTTTTGAACAAACACAATCTTTTTAAAAAAAAATAAATAAATAAATAAATTACTATTTTTGAGACAAAAATATTTTTTTTTCTTTGCCAGAAACCTTAAAAATTTATTTTAAATATTTTCAATGCATTTATTACCATCATATAAACATCATAGTAGACATTTAAACAAATAACATTGGCTACTACACCTTCCGGGCGTCCAAGAGCCAAGGAAATGCAAGGCGGCCGCCGGCGACACCATCATTTGCCGGCAGCTGTGTGCGACTTGGCAACGCTGGGCTAGAACAGCTGCTTGCAAGGTCATTGCATTCCTGTATGCTGTTGTCTGCCAGCCTAGCTGTGGTACGGTACCTAGATCCTCGTTTTTTCTGCCCGAGCGTTTTGTGCTTGCAAGGCAAAGGATGTAAGCATGCGGACTTAGATCCTTGTTTTCTCCGTCTGAGAGTTGTAGGCTGGCGAGACAAAGTATCTCAGTATGTGCTCCAGCTGTATCGATCGCCGCTTCTCTGCAAGGAAGTGTCCTTTATTATGAATGATGCTCATAAAAATTTTGTACCGTAAATTTTATTTAAAAAAAAAAGAAAAGAAAAACGGGGCACTTGTTTTCATTTGTGACGAAAAGCGTAATTCCTTGAAACATCATACAACTCCACAGTTTACAGCTTAGTTTTCAAACGATTTTTTGCACCTTCATATAAGATGAGTAACAATTTTTGAAGGCTAAAAATAATGTAAAATTAGTCGTCTTATATGCCGGCAAGTACTGTAATTCTTGGTAGTAACGCACAAGTAATAAAGGACAAATATGTATTGTTGTGAGAGTGTGCTGCTGCATAACGTTTCGCTGGCTTGTGCTAGCTTCATCAGGCATTGAGTTCAGGCACAATGACTAATGGCGTAGATGGAAGTGTGGTGGTTGTCCTAGCAAGTAACAATATTACTTATTTTGCAATTGAGTACGTCCAAGCAACTAAATCCAGTCGTGCACTCCCATTGCACTGTTCTTTCATAGATTACAGCAATATTTCAGTAGAACCCTGATGTAGAACTATCTACTGTTCTGGGAATACGCTATAGTTGAACGTACTGTTATTCAAAATGACTAACTTACAGAATGTATGATTTCTTTCCAGAGATAGGTGTACATTTGTACAAAAATGTTGTATGTACTATTTTATGAAGTACTTTGGTGTTGATGAAGGTAGAGTAACTGTTTCTTAAAATAAAAGGTACGCTGGATTATTTTTATTATATTTCATATGAGTTATATACACACACACTAACCTTCACATTGTTCACAAAAATACACAACAAACTCCAGCAGGTGGATTCCTTGCGAAAAATAAAGCAGGAAATACATGACACGTCGTACGTAACCTTAAAATTTAAGGAGTAATACAACTTTGAAAATCAAATTTTAAAACTTTAATTTCATTACAAACCGAACACTGATAGAAGCAAACTGACAAAACTTGGGACATTATTTCCGGATAATAAGGCTGACAATCCAACAGTAAACCCTAGTTGACATCTTCAACTCTTACGAAAATAAAATTGATGTTATGGTAATCTGACATTTAAAAGTGAATTATTGGGTAATGTGACCATAGCAATAAAAATGGTCCTCTTGTAGTGGCTGTCTAGGATTCATATGAGTTTTCGTGCAAAACGCATGTGAAGTTTGGATGTAGTGATAACAACCTGGCATGTAGGAAACACTGTTTACATGAGGGTTGGTTTAATACTGCCGCGCTGCACAGGCGATGGTGGACGTTCACTGTAATTATAATGTGCCGGATCTTAAATAGCTCGCTCATAACCATAGTCCATAACCAACAATTAGTTCTTGGCTGAATTTTATATACAGTACTTAAAAGGAAAAGTGTGCAAGTGAAATAAACGTCTCATCTGTATAATGCACAAAGTTAGACACTTAAACAGTTTGTGTAATTCTAACATTACTGTAATGTGTAAGGAAGCTGATATGGTTTTCAGGCACTGTCTGATATTGCTGATACCAATACTGATGCTGCTTTCAGAAGGAAAAATAACATTATTGCAGACGTAAAAAATTAAAAATTAATTTTCAAAACACTTTGTCAACAAAAAATATAATTGCCTTAATTTTTATTGTTAAAGTTTTAGGACTAATGTTAAAGATGAATAAAAATCTACGAACCACAAACTAGGTAGTGAATCAAACATATATGGGCGTGTGATGAAAGTTATGGTTTACTTTTTGGCATTGTTCATATACGTCATCCAATTTTAGGTTTAAAATTGGTGTCAGGAATTGATGAAAACTGATAACCAGCAAGGCATTTAGATTTATAAAGTACTTGCTACTGTGGTATTAATAGGTGCATTTTCTCTTCTAGAAAGTTGTGTTGAAAACTGTGCAACTTGCTTAGAGAAAAGAAAATAAATTTGGGATTTTAAACTCTTCCACTTCGAAAGGAGCATACAATCAAGGTACAGTTTTAAGTTTGTGGTACTCTACCTACAACTTCGATTGATACCAAATATAAAAAAAATAATAATAAATAATGCAAACAGTGTTGCATTCTTGTGTGTTGCTTATGGTAGGAGCCACTGATTTTACGTGTGTTGCATTTTTAACATGCATGTTTCAATGCCGTGCGGCAGAACTGTGTCTGCTTCATGGTCAGTGATTGGACGTTTTTAACTGTCAGCAACTTGGTGTTTTACCTGCGAATCACAGAAGAATGTTGTTGCTGTAAAACTGGCTATTATTGGCATCGTCAAATACGTGATGCCAGGGGCGTCATTTCAGGTTTTTCTTGGGGGAGGCAGGATTTTTTTTTCAGTGTCAAGTGACCTCTCATCTTTTTCACTTAATAAACATGTATAAATTAGAAACATGAATAGTAAAATTTCAGTTTTATGTGCTTAAGTTAGCATTATTTAAATAACAAAATACAAAAAATATATTTTATACACTTACCCCCTTGTCCCCTTTGAATGATGCCCCTGCGTGACGCCCCCCTAAATACAAGTTGCCAATAACCAATAAACCAGAGCCGCAGTGCAGATGGGCGTATAAGGCAATGAAAAAAGTGGTGCTAAATTATCACCAAAAACCAGTGGCTATATTTATTGTGAAACAACTTACGTGTTATTTCTTTTTCCAGCCTTAATATGTCAATTGCTTGCACACATTAGTAGTTTCACCATGTTGGTATCCTAATGTAACTCTTATTATTTATAACTACAGCAACAAAGAACACACCTACGAAACAAAAGAACATAGGCAGTGTAATAAGGAAATACATAATATGTAGCACATAACTAACTTTACATGCTTAGGTAAGATTTTTATGCATAGCTGTATTATTGGTTAGATGTGAAACTACTACCGTATTTGCCAGCATATAGGATGACTCCGCATATAAGACGAGTCATGAAATTGAGCCAGGAACAAAATGTTGTTTACGGCTATGTGAGCTATTTAAGAAATGGCAATGATATTGATCGTGAACATCCACCATACTCTGTGCTGATATAAAACGAACACTCATATATACAGTGTTGCCTAGGCGCTAAGCTCTGTAATACCACGCCTAAACTTACCGCGAATTTTGCACAAAAACTATGCATCCTAGACAGTCACATGACAACTTTTTTTATTACTAAAATCACGTTACCCAGATTCACTTTTTAACATCAGATTATCGTGACGTTAAAAAGCTATTGGTAACTTACGGATGGCCACCCCTTTTATTTTGGTAAGGGTTGAAGGCGTCAGTTAGTTCTTACTTATAGGTTTGTTGGCCTTATTGTCATGAAGTAACATCATGAGTTTTATCAGTTTACGTCAATCAGTGTCCGGTTTGTGAGGAAATTAGTTTTAAAGTTTCATTTTCAAAGGCAAATTACTCCCTAAATATTACAGTTATACTAAGTGCCTTATACATTTCTTGCTTTATTTTTCACAAGGAGTCATTCAATTACGAGAGTTTTTCATTGTTTTTTGTGAACATTCTGTACAAGGGTTCATGTTTATATACAGTGTAGAACTAAGATTTAACACTTTTGTAGTCATTAAAAAACTGTAAATGCAGTGTAATGGTGTAATTGGGTGAAATGAAAAATTACGATGCTAGGAGAACTATTAATATACATTCTAGGAAAAGGCAGAAAGCTATATTGAATCAGTACAGCAGTGTTAACTCTTAATAATGTGTCTAAATCTTTATAAAAATTGTTAGTTTCAAGAGGTAGCCTAATAAAACACATTGATAAGATTGATTTTAATTAATATGTTTTATGAATTTTTATGCATAAATGTCAAGCACTATGAATTTTTCATAGTTTTGTAGATTGTCACTTGACTGTGGCAATATGGATGATAGGTTAAAACTATGGATTTAATGCATTTTATTGTTTTTCGGTTTGTTTACAATACATTGTTGATCCCCAAACCTCTCGCTTTATTAAAGGGGATACTAGGTTAATAGCCAAATATTCTTCATTTCTGAGAAACACTCCATCAGGCGTCTCGGCATATTTTTACATACTCAACTAAAGCACATTAAGTGCAATATCCCGTACTAAAAATCCTCCATATGTACCTTATAAAGATGGATTTGTAAATCTATATAAAGTGCCTAAAGTATACCCACCATATGGTAACTTAATACTTTCTGGTAACCCTGCTTCTAGCTTGGATATGTTTTCACGCCAACTATATATCATTCCGCCAAACATCAATAATAAACATTGCCAGGCTGACTGCTTGCTGCACTGCAAGTAGACGTATATTTTTCATCCGCTGTCGCTAACTACGTCACCTCTAAAATATTGTAATATAGGTATGCTAAATGTAAATACGTATACATTTTATTTCAGTTCCTGAATATGAACACATTATCTGCATACTCCATTAAACAATTTTCAATATTTTAGCCACTGTTCATAATTTGCAGAATTATTTCTATGACATCAATGCCAACCCAGCCATCCTCCAACTATGGTATAACAGATGTGTAACTCTCTCTTAAAATAATTATTATGAAAAATTTTCATTCTTGCGGACGCATAACAATAAAAATTTTATTAGTTTATTTATCTCATTGTATTGCATTTTTAATTTGCTTACGTAATTGTATGGTAATACTGAAGTATTCCTAGTAATTTTTTTCAACAGTTTGTTTCTAAAAGTATTAACTCATCATACTGCGGGTATAGCTTACTCTGTGTGTATAATGCACTGAAAAATGGTTTTAAAAAGTTCTACACACAAGATGCGTTTTATGTAAAGAAGTGTCTGCTGTGTTTACGTCCGATAATTTATTGACGAAATAAACAGAAATTGGTTTTGTGCTCTATTTCAACATTTTATTTCATGAGCTTGCTGCTGTTACTTGTGCAGTGAATGCAATGGAATGTGATTTCACTTTTACGTAGACTCGCTAGGTAGACTTATTCTCATGTACTGTCACTGAATTAGCAAAAGTTGGTGGTGGTGTTTTTGTCCTCTGAAATATGCAAAAGTACTAGTTGGTAAATCCAAATGTTAACCTTAAGACTGTTGCTGTATCAAAACATGAAATAAAGTAGAGAAAATAAAGGAAGCTATTCATAGAAGCAGTGAGGTATGGAGTAGCAAAAGCAACAAAAATCAAGTCTGGCTGCATAACTAAATTAAATTACTTGCTTTTGAATGCACGAAGAAGGAAATACGAGGGCTGAACTTATTGTTACAAAAAAAGTACATGCATTGAAAAGGCATAACAACCAAGATTTTATTACGGATTGTGACTGTGAATACCAGATAAATGATAGGGACATATGTATTGTAAATACAGGCAAATTGTCAGGACCGTAAGTGTAACTTGCTGGGTAGTTGAAATGATTGGAATGTAGTTTTAAATGTATATTTTGTATCATGTTTAACATATTTGTTCTTGTAAAATTATACGTTTATACCTCTGTTAATAGAGAAATTGTCTTTTTTTTTTACGCAGTTGAGTTTCACAAAGGGGAATAGGTGCCGCAATGGCAATTTATGAGGCAGACTAGGGAGGAAAAAAATTGGGGGTGGGACTTTTTCATGCTTATTAGTTCAGCGTAGCGTTCCACTTTCCTCATACTTTCCTCATACTTTCCTGACTTTGCGAACCTCTACTTGATGTCTTATAGCAAGCAGATTGGTAGATAGCACATTACATGTACAATACTGTAAGTGTTCCAAGCAACAGAATATACTATAAGTTTCCCAGTCAAACTACTCTAATGTGAGTGATGAAATCATGTTAGATTTGAGGAGGGGAGGGGCGGTTGACAATTCGGATGGTATGTGCCTATTTCTCAGAAGGTGCCACTTTTGTAGTTGTTGCACACTGTTAGTGTATATCAGTAATTTCAAATTGTAATTATTTTGATTTTTGTCTTTGTATTGAACATTGTGTTTTGGCAACTTCTTTATTCTCCACCATTTTGAGTTTTGTCTTTCTGCCTTCTGATATTGTTGGGTAATTTTTTAATACTATTTTAGTTTTGTTTCACATGTGGCAATGGGTAATGTCCATGTACACCTTTCAAGTAATTTACTGTACCTGTAGAGGTTGTCGAGAGTAGGCAGTGGCAGGGTAGTAAATGTCATGCCGTCAGATGGTTCAGGATTCTGAGGCGGACGCACATGCTACCACGTCCACAGTTTATCACTGATTGATAATTATTGAAGTGCTCTGTGGTTGACAATTTTAATTTTGAATGTTTTCCAGTCAACGCTAGTGCACAAATGCAAATTTTGCGGCAGAGAATCAAAGTGGTAAAGATTCAACGACATTTGTGTACCTTGGATGTAGCCTCAACCTAAACAAAGTGTTAGTGGTTTGGACAATGACGAACTCCAAAATACTTACGGAACTAGGACAAAACTACATTATCACCATCCTACTAACTCTGCAGTCAACAATGAAATAGCCTCATTTCACAAGTAGAAACTTTTGAGAATGAAAACTTCATCTAAAAGCTCTAATTGATGACCAGAGGAAGGAGCTTCACATTTGAAATGGCAATTTTGGTGTTAACAGCGGCAATAATATTGTTAATATTAATATCAATAACTCCCAGTTCACACCAAAAATGACCTTCAGCCAGACTGTTAAAAATCAACAAGATAGCCATACCCAGATGTCTTCAGTCAATAGTAAAGAGGTCACCAAGCCTTTGTCTAGTCAGCAGAATACGTAGACCAGTTAGTAACACAGGGAGTCAAGCCAGCAGTAGATGACACCATCACAGTCTTAAACGACGTCCTCAGAAGGACAACACCTAGTGTACAAAAACCAGTTCAAGCCAACTCGGTGCTTGCAACACCACATCCTTGAAAGTGGTTGCAAAAAAAGTTCTGCATACGAAATCAATTTTTTTTTACCAGATTTGAACCCACAGTCACTGAAACTGAAATTATCTCTAATCTTCAATCTGAAGTTAACATAGACATCAAAGTAGCTCATCTGAAAACAAGGCATGACTCCTATGCTTCATTTTACATGGGAATGGCAGAAAAATATTTTTATGTCATCTATAATCCAATGTTCTGGTCAGCAGGTATTCTCAACATTTTCTGATGTCAGCTCAAGAATGAACAACTATTTTCTCCTACAGTAACTAACACAGAGAGGTCTCGAATCTTAGAAGTATCCGGTGGGAATAACGCACCAATCAAATCAAGTCCTAGTTAAATCAGAGGTACGAACAAAAAAACAGGATAATCACCACAAATAAACAGTTTTCACTTTAACTATCAAAATGTGAGAGAGCCTCAACCTTTGCAGAAAATGTGTTAAACAACTGTATTCAATAATTTACTTTACTGAGATATGGCTAAACAACCTAGGTATTATAATATAAATATAAATGCCTTGCTAACAGGTAAAAAAAAAAAATTCATTAGAGTTGTAGGCTGTGAAGAGGCTATGGTGGATCCCTGGAGTAGTCAGGGGTGAGGAGGATGAAAGAGAGCCTGAAAAAATGGGGGATTATGTTTGTGGCTTGCCTCACCCTTGTCCACAGCTATCCATAACATGTGTGCACAACTACACAAGTCACTCCTCCTATCTCTTGCTGTGTTGTGTGTTTGCACTTCCAGCATGTCCCCCTCCCCACTTCCTTATGACAGCAGAGCAAGCTTGCCTTTTTTATTTGTTGTCCAGAGCCGAGAAGAAAGAAAGGCTCAGGAATGCTGCAGGGGGTGGCTACAAGCTATAACCCTGACTTGCCTTCTCTCTCCTAGGAGGAAAAACAGAAAAAGTGTCACCCTTTTTTATTTATTTCTTTCCCCATGAATAGATAGATAGCTGAACACAAGCCACCAATATTTACTCTCATATTGCTTCAGCTGCCACTCAAATGAAAGAAAGTTAGGGCCATTACAGCAGAGTTTTGAAGGAGAAGGGGTAATGAAGGAACCTGTGGGTAAGAACTCTCTTTTTCTCTTTTTCTCTTTCACTTTTTCTCTTTCACTTTTTCTCTTTCTCTTTTTCTCTTTTTCTCTTTCTCTTTTTCTCTTTCTCTCTTTCTGTTTCTCTTTCTCTTTTTCTCTTTCTCTTTTTCTCTTTCTCTCTTTCTCTCTTTCTTTCTCTTTCTCTCTTTCTTTCTCTCTCTTTCTCTCTTTCTCTTTCTTTCTCTCTCTCTTTCTCTCTCTCTCTTTTTCTCTCTCTTTCTTTCTCTCTCTCTCTTTCTCTCTCTTTCTCTCTCTCTTTCTCTCTCTTTCTCTCTCTCTTTCTCTCTCTTTCTCTCTCTCTTTCTCTCTCTCTTTCTCTCTCTCTTTCTCTCTCTCTTTCTCTCTCTCTCTTTCTCTCTCTCTTTCTCTCTCTGTTTCTCTCTCTTTCTCTCTCTCTTTCTCTCTCTCTTTCTCTCTCTCTTTCTCTCTCTCT
>PNEQ01067180.1:0-13894 GCA_003012365.1 Medauroidea extradentata | reverse complement strand
CTCTCTCTCTGTTTCTCTCTGTTTCTCTCTCTCTTTCTCTCTCTTTCTCTCTCTCTTAATCTCTCTCTTTCTCTCTCTTTCTCTCTCTCTCTCTTTCTCTCTCTTTCTCTCTTTCTCTCTCTTTCTCTTTCTCTCTCTCTCTCTCTCTCTCCACCAGTTTATTACTTACTGCCTGGACCAGTAATTTTTTCTATTTTCTGTGTATAGTGGGTACCCCTGAATTTTTTTAAAATATTAAAATCTTCTTTCTCCTGTGGACTTTATATAATTCCTAATTTCATAGTCAAAGGCTCCCGAGCTTTGTTAATCCCTATGTTAAGTAAAATTTTTTCCACTAGCATTCAAAGCAGAATTTACCGGTTACTTTGGAGTGATGCACAGTCACACCAATTCATAAAAAAACATTAACAAATACAGACCAATCTCTCTCTTGTGAACCTTTTCAACAGCCCGACACTTTTTGATATTTATATAACTTGTTCAATGTTGTTAGCTAATAGTGAATTTTTTAGTTGACTGCTTGTTTTGTGTTTATTCATCTGTTTATTGTCTTGTCCTTGTGTAGTGGTTTCTATGTTACTGTAGTGTGTTTTTCTTCATGAAGGCATATGCATGAATGTTATTTGTACAGTGTTCCTCTACCATGGCCATGAAGCTGTTCAAGGGCTCTGTAAATGTTAAATAAATAGTTGGACCTTTGTCATTAATTTTTTGCTCTATTAAGGATGGGCATGTTTGTATCATTTTCACAACATTGCGTTCACCAAATTGTTTGTGTATGGAAATAGTTGGCAGAACTGGTTGGTGTATAATGACAGCTCACTATAAAGTGTATGTGATGTGAATAGCTTGATTCATGGATTTAGTAGAATCCTGTTGTATTTTTTCTCAATGTACTAAAAATTGTGTATTTTGTAAAAGGGAAAAACCTTAGAAAGAGGCAATTTTCTACTATAAAATTGTTTTAGGGGTGAATTAACGGTAGCCAGGAAAAAGGGGAAAATTGTATGTGGTCTCATTGTAACAGAGTTCTAGTCCATTTATGGATACTATATGGTTTCTTTTCTATCCCAGATATTGTAGTTATATTTGTTCTGAAGCTCATTTACAGCGGTCACCTAATATTTTTCATCATATTGCACAATTGTACGGGCTCTGCTTAGTTCTGCTCTATTATTTTGACTTTAAATAGATTGAGTTATTTTTTTTACACTAAAAACTCTCTACACAGACTGTTTTTGGCCACTAATTAATTGCAAGTCTTGTATGGTGTTACATAGTTTTGATTTTTAGATTCTGGCGTTATACGTGTGCTTCGTTTGTGGATAAAATGTTAACACAGCACAGTTAAATTGCAGTGATGGTCACATTTAGTTCCTGTTTATGTTCTGTCAAACTGGTATATTGGGCTAAATATGTGTGTAGTACGTGTAACAAATTCTTTCGTTAGTTATGAAGATGGTGTCACCATTTTGAATATTAAATGTAATTTTTATTGTGATTCTTGTTTTAAATTTATTTCTGAAAAATTAACTTTCAAGCTTGAAATATATACTGACAGAAATTCTGACGTCACATACAATTATATGCCAGTTCTGTAACAATATCTGAAACTGTCTAAATTAATTTATCAGTATTCAACTTTGGACATTTTTGTCTAATGGTAGACTTTAATCATTCAACCAATACACCTTTAAGTAAACCACACAGTGCTGCGTCTTGATGTAGCCAGAAATTTAGTAATGAAACTGAAATACATTTTATTTCTCAAAACTATTTTCAAGTTGACAACTTAAAATTTTCTGTAACAGTGTAACAAGTACAGAATAATAATTATTTTTGTTTACATTATGACCGGATTATAACTAGCATATTTATTATCAACAGTGTTAGTTTTTGATGAGAATTGTAATATTTGTTTTATATATGTTGATCATCATAATTTTAGTTCTATGCTGTATAATAATTTAATATTGAAAGCACCCCATTCATTTTATTTCTGTTAAATTTTATTTGTGTTAGGTTTTAGCTTTTTTTGCAGTTTCTCTTTGGTTGTGACGTTTAAAGAGAAAATAAAAAATGGTGGTAGGTTTTGAAATGGCCGGATCACGTCGGTAATGCCTGATTTTATATCCGATGATCCCAGGCGGCGTCATAATGCTAGGTTACGATTTGAGACCACCATTTCAAAGTGTAAAACGTAGGAAAACAGGACAAGTACGGAAGAGGTCCTAGTTTTGCATCTATTATTAGATTTGGAGTGAGCAAGATCGGCGGCGTCATCGGCTTCGTCTTGTCAGCGATAGATAAGTACCGACACCATACATTTTACGCATTATAGTCTTGGTATTTTTACATGAACTCTTTTGGAAATCAATGCACTAAATTGGAATTATTGTTTAAAGTGTATGTATGAAGCTAAGTTTGTGAATATTTGGACTGAAAAACATAATGAAAATACTAATCGAAACCCTTACCCAGTGGTCCTAAACATAATTTAATGTCTTGAAGCCGGAGCATTTTCGTCAGTAACTTGGAGACGCTAATCATTGTAATGAATTTAATAAGTTATGTGAAATAACAGGAAAGAATTTTGAACATTAATTATATTCAGAGTCGACGTTCAGTAGCATAATACTAAATCGGAACTTTAAATCATTTTAATCTCTGATTGGCGATTTTATTATTTATAATTTTGAGACTTACGGAATTGAGAACTTCAGACTTAAATTTTTTTCAGAATTAAATAGTTGAAAACCTAAATTCAGAATTGTAAGGATGGGAGTGCATTTTAATAATTTTATATATTTTTCATTTACTCTCTTTCACCTGGTCTAATTTTTGCTCAGTCAGTTATGCAGATAATTTCATGCACAGTTTGGTGTAATTTAGGGAAATGGTCTACATTACATCTGAAATTCTACTAAGGATTATTTTGTGTTTATTTGTGTCTGTAGAGTAGTAGTATTTCTTTGAATACTTCAAGACTCTATCAGATGTATTTTGTTCATACTTTCCTACCAGTAAGTATAATTGGTATGACTGCAATCCTGTTTAGTTCAGTAAGGTTAACAAGTTCTCCTGTTTTTTCAACCCACATGTTTAGCCTCCAGAGTATTATAAAATCTACTGTGAATTTGAATGTTGAGGTATGTGTAAGCTACATGTAGGTAATAACCACAGACGCAACCTTAAGTACATACCTATATGAGAGTTTCTTCACCTCGTTCTACACTTTCTATTTTATTTAGAGTTGTCTCATACGGTATAACTCAATCTCACACCCACACAATTCATAACATCAACAGTATACATGTATAACTGTACAGTAAACTATGTACATACATTTCTATAGTTAATGTAACTGTTACTTACTGCACTGCCCTGACATTGCACTTTCGTGTATGACATTTTCATATTGAAGGACTTGGGAACGAATGTAAACTCGAAATGAAAAATGTGTCTAGTGTACTAGACTAGGTGAACTACAGTTGTAAAAACTTTTTCAATGCAGAATGAAAAATTGCATAAGCCATGGTGTCTTCAATGACATTTGGTAAAATAAAAATCTAGGCCTAGCAAAAAAAGTAGACAAACCATAACCACAGGAGGAATGATGGTAAAGAAGAATGCTGACGTATTCCTTGGGCATACCACTACAAAAATTGTGGAGACATCAACATTTTTCAAAATGTTTTTGCAGAAAAACAAACAATTTAATCTCTGTAGGTACCGATATTGACGCTATAACATGTGGTAATTACGTAAAATGAAAATATTTCTGTTAATACATTACAATACATAGCAGTGATGTTTTAATGATGGTTCTTACACATAGTTTTTGAAAATAAAAGGTGCTGCTAGGCCTGGGCCCTATCTAGTTTCACCCCTCTGATCTAGACTAACCTTTGCTAGTGGATGAATAAATGTTTCTACTAGCCCAAAATTAGCATAATGATAGAGGTTTTATCTGGTTGAACCTACCAACGTTTGATATACTGTACAAAGTAGGTGTGCAGTAACCATGGTAATAGTAATCAACTTCGTTGTGGTCAATAATATGTTTACTGACTAATTCCACAGAGAATTTAATAAAGGAACAAAAGACAAACCAGGGAACATAAACTATTGAAATTTTCGTGTTTGTTGTTTATGTGACAGGAAATATATTAAAATGTCTCTAGTTTATAGGGTTCAGAAGTCTTTAAGCTATTTGTCGTGGATTGAAAACCTGTTCAGTGAGCATAGCTTTGTTACAAGTTGTTTTGTTATTGTTTAGTTGTGTCTTTGTATTTTAGAGGTCAAGTTAACATTTTAAATAACCTATTGTCCTTCTAATCTCTTTCTTTGCAATAGACGTACTCTAATCTTGTTATAGATAGCTATAGTAGTTTGTGAAACCTCTTTAAATACAGTTTAAACATCAGTTATTATAGAGAAATGTTTCCTACTTTTGAAAAAAATTTTTGTTATATGTCTTACACAGCTTTATGAATGATATTTGTTTGTTTATTTAATTAATTTTATTTATTTTGATTTATTTAATTTCTGCTGTGTTTTATTTGCTTATCTTGTAAAAATTTTGCTGTAGTGTGTTTTGAAGGTAATAACAAACTCTCTTCTTTTGAATTTTTTTTTCTGATATTAACAGATTTTTCTTTAGGCTACCTGTCTTTTTCTTCTTCCTTCCCATTGTACATAATTTGCTAGGTAAATACTGTTCTGTGTAATAATTAGTATTGGGGCTAGTTATGTAAATGAAAATAAATTCTGGTGGCATAGTTTCTAAGTTAGGCCTACTGTTCTACATTTTGGAAACTGCCTGCTTTCACAGTACTCTGAACAAAATACAATACAGAGATCAGTCACAATGTAAGCAACAAACAGATGATAGATTACGAAAGTGTGCCTGAACTCGCTGCCTGATGAAACTGGCGTAGCCAGCGAAATGTTGCGCACCCATGCAAATATGTCTCCGTCCTTTTATATGTGTGAAACTATCATGAAGTACCAGCCTGCGAGTACCTCAACATTCTGTCATTTCTTTCAATTGATTTAACCTAGCGGCCAAAGCCTTTTTCATTTACGATTATGAAAGTAAAGATCACTGACAAGTAATGCTGCAGTATTCAGACTACAGAATAAGGTAATGTTAGAGCATGTTTCGTCGCTTCACTATGACTTCGGTAAAGCCCTACTTATGCCTGTTTTGCTCTGAAAATCTCGACTTTTGATAATAGTCTACTTACTGCGGTATAACCTATTGCTATTAATTATTTCTCAATCTCCAATTAGTTGAACGTGTGTTCACAGTTGTAATGCATCATCAGTTTTGTAGTTTAACCCCTTAAGATATTCAAGATATCTTGGACTGTAAATCACTAGGAAAAAATAAATAAAAAATTTAAAAAAATAAAGAAAATATTTTTAAAAATTTTTGAAATTGCTATATTTGCCTAGCTATTGTTTAATGCATTCAAAAATTTAAATTTTTCTTCTATGAAAAAACTTGGCACTGAAGGGGTCAAGTAGATTCATTCAAAATGACTACTTTAATTTTTATGAGGCATGTAAAGTCCTTACGCTGAGTGGAATAGTACAAACTCGTCCCTGCTCAGAATTTTTGAGCTCCGACAACCCTGTGTGTATGTTGTAATGCAATAATTTTGTGCGGTCAGCCAGTACAGTCATATTTATTTTGAAATATAGGAAATAGTAATAAATTTGTATATCAGCAAAAAACTGTAGACAGAAATGCTAATTTTACATTCTTACATAACTACACTATGTACTAGATTTTGTCTACTATTAAATATTTGCAACTTAGGCATGAAAGTGAATATTTAATTTCAATACCAAGAAATATTTTTGCATAGGAGGAAGAGATGAATTCTTTGATTACTGTTACTATTTTTATCAACAACATTGTTGTTATTGACAGACTTGTGTGCATAGCAACAGATACAGGCCTAAGATCTAGTTTATAAACTACGAAGCAACACAGAAGTGCTAGAAACACATTTAGTAAAAGTATGCAATGAAATTTCAGTTATTCATAAACATTGCAAGTGACAAGATTTAACCAACACTACCACGCAAAATTTCAAAGAGGTTTTATCTCATCTCATCTCTGTTTCTAAATATTCAGTTGTTGTTGTGGTATTTTGAAATAGTAACCAAATAAATGTGACCATTGTGTATTTGAAGATACATTCTAAACAAACACAAAAATACATGCAAGAAATAGCAGAATCACAGCCTTCTAAAAACAGGTGAAGCTAGTTTCAAATGTTTTGCCAAACAGTGAATACATATGGTGGTGAAATGCAAAAATTGGAAAGTTGGTGAACTTTAGCGTTACAGTATTGCGTACTTGCATTTCTTGCGTATTTTATAAACGGGTATGTATCAATTTTTTATGATCAGTTTTTTATGATCAATTTTTTACATCTTGCATTCTTGTCATGTTGCGTAGTTTATAAACTCAGCCTAAGTTTCATTTCAGCTTGTGAATTTAACCTACAATTAATTTTTTTCTGATTATGTAGTGTTCAAGGATCCTTCAGCTTTTGAGTTTCTATCTTCGGTTGGATCACAGCAGCAAACTGAACGCAACGCTCGGTTGGATTCCTTGTATGTCAAGTTTGATCCTCTTGTGGGGACTGGAGCATCCACAAACAGTGACCTCGTTCTACCACCAGGTGTCACAAACGGGTCAGTTATTTTACTATTGTTCTTACTTGTAGGTATTCTGTTTACAGATTTTTTTTATTTCTTCAGTAGTAGTATCAGAAGCATTTTGTTCAAAGAAAATTTAGGTATGTGCAGTACGAGTCATACGTTCAACATGAAAGAAAATTGTGTACGCACTTCTGTCTGAACTTTTTTTCTGAAATATGAAACGTTACACCTAAGGAAAACTTATCTGCAATTTCTAAGAAATGAAGTTGCAAAAATTTTTAGGATACCATACCTCAAGAGTGTAACTTATTGTGGAACCGCTTGGAAGGCTGGACTTCTCCAGCATTTACATAACCCTCCGTGCTTGCTTTAGGCAGATGTAGAAATTCCGGTTTAGGTAACAGCAAGCCCTTCAAAAGAACGGAAGCAGTGTTAATAGTGAGAGGTAATTATCTTGTTCACATGTAGTGATTGACCAGTACTGAAAGGTACTAACCTGAAATTACTGAAATTCAAACAGTGATAAACGTATGAGAAACTTGAAATGTTCAGACATTTTTCTCTCAACAGGACTAAAATTTACGTAAGTTTTGCATGTTCATTTAACAATGCTCAACATGTTAGATTTCGCTCTTCTCCTTTTAAGTCTGTTGGTAAGAGCAGTGATGTAAGAATGACAAAATTGTGTGTCTGTGGAAGAAATCATCCAAGTTAAAGAAACAGCACTATGGGTGAAGTGATGGGAAAGTGGACAAACAAAACTGGTAGATTGTAGGCATGAACAGTGCTAGTAGACTATAAGCAGTCTTTTGAGCTATTGATTTTTGTCCCATCTGCTTTCTGTGTTTGCATTCTCTTTTGTCTTATATGCTCGTATTGTTGTCAGTTTTAATTTGTGGTATGGGTAGCCTAATGTTGTAAGTAGGCACTAGGTTTTTCTTTCATATATTATAAATATGTGTGTGCTCAGTAAAATTTCAATAAGCAAAGTTGAGTGTTAGATGGTGTTCTATGGTAGTTACTGTAACTGATGTGCCTGATAAGTTGTGTACATAAAAAGTTGAATTTTTTTTTTTCTTTTTTTGTTGATGTACAATTTGAGGAAATGGTTGGCTTTATTTTATTACAGCTGAGTTTTTGTATTTATATGTTAGTTGTAACATTGTTTTGGAACGTTACTATAAATGTAATGGTTTCATCTGCAGAATATATTTTACTGTAACATGATTGTGTGTAGACAGACATCTGTGAATAAGTGCTGTTGCTTTCTAACTGTTCTGATACTGGTTGGCATGGTGGCATGAGAAGGTACACATGTTTTAGTGGTTTGTATCAAAAAATATTAATGTAGATTTGCTTTTGAGCATGCCAAGACTAGTATTAGACTATCTCTGTGCTGCCGCGTGTGTGTGCTTGCATGTGGATGCATTGTCTGTGTGTGTGTGTGTGGTGTGGTGTGTGTGTGTGGTGTGTGTGCGTTTGTGTGTGTGGTGTGTGTGCGCGCATGTGTATATGTGTGTGCATGTGTGTAAAGTTACTCTGGTCTTGTGATACATGTTTTTAGCATAGAATTTATGTTTTACCTGTACAGAACACACAGAGACGAGGACAGACTGGACAACGGAAACAACACGTCCTTGGTACAAACCCCAGGGAAGCCTGCAGCAGGAGACACTGGGTCGAATGGTTTGCAGGTGACCCCATCACCAGCTTCCCTCCTTATAGATAAGCTCATTTCTCTGAGCCCTTCCCCAGCGAAGCTGTTGCCAGTCCCATCACCACCCAGGCAACAGGCCCAAACCCCTAGGAAAAGTTTGGATGCTTCACCGGCGCAACGTAGTCCAGTTGCAAGAAAGGCACATCCTTCCCCAGTCCCTAAGCAGGGCCTGTCTGAAATGGAACAATCTGCCATGCTGGAAGAGTTGTTGAGACTGAAGGAACTCCTCAGTGAGCAGGATGAAGCACATGCGGTACGTTTATGCCTACTGTTACATACTGCATAAAATTTACAGTAATAGTTAAAATAAGTATTTAATGATACCCAGAGTTATGAAAGAGTTATGTTCTGGAGTCCATTTCTTAGCTCAAATTTTTTGTAAGTTGAATTTTAGGTTAAGTACCTAAGGAACTTCGAAAACATTTCTAGCTGGGACGTTTATCTCATTTTATTTACAGCTGTTATTCAACTGTAGTAACAGATTTTATAGGCTGCAACATTTTTACAATAATTTAAAATTATTTCTGGTTACATTAATTAAAATATGTAACTTTTGAAACAAAAAAACCACTGCTTACACCGAAAATGAGATACCTACTGTTCGTAACCTTCTGTAGTTAGACTAGTTCTCTGTTACATCGCCAGGTTTTATCAGTCACCACTGCTTAACCGGATTGAGGTTGAATGCTTGCAAGAAATTAGCCTGGTTTACTCTTTAGATGAAAGCATTTCACTTGACGTCAACATTCACTCTTATGGTAACCTACCAACTTTTTATAAAGGCGTATTGTCACTCGGGTGGGGCGTTCGGCTGTGTTCGGAAGTGCACAAAACAGTGGAATAAAATTCCACGCGTTCTTAAATTTTTAACTAAACCTTATTTTATTTGAGTTTTAAAAGAATGCGTAAAAAATGCACATCTTTACTTTTGAGCAAAATTTTCACACAATTCATGTTTTATATCTTACTGAAAGCAATTTTTTAGAACTAAAGAACTTTTTTTTTATTATGAATTAAAATAGGCAACACATTTACTCACTGTTCATCCAAGGAAAACTCAACATAATGTTTGTGAATACACACTGTTATAGTGTGAAAATGGTTTCGTGAAACCAGGTGTACGACAACTAAACGTACAGTGAAATCCCATTACGACGAGAGTTCATAACAGCACAGAAAATTGTTGTTATGAGTTGTCGTAAGAACCAAATGTTTACGTAAACATTTTTATAGGTTATTGACGTATGTGGGATAGGAATAATAACAGTACAGTTTACCTGGCTAGTATCTCTGCTATTATAAAACAAGACTGCCAAAAGCGATAGGCACGTATTTATTATGCTAATATTCAATAAAATTTAATTTATTTCACGATTTCCATTAGATTTTGGTTACCATTTTCACTCGCTACAAAACGGCAAAACGTAAGGTAAATAAAACAAAAATAGACGTCTAGCGAGGCAGGGGAGGCGACAACCAAACGAAACAGCACTGCCAGCTCACTTGTAATTGGCTGAAACGAACAACGCTGCACCAATAAGATCTAATGAATGCACTAACAAAAGATGTGTGCGGCTGTTCCATATTACCCTCGTTGTGAAGTAGCGAAGTTAAAACAATAACAGTTTTTAGTACGAATACAGTTTATTTATCCATTCCAACATAAATTTCGCTAAAATTAAAACATATTGTTGAGAAATCTTAACATATAATGTACAAAGACACGACACAAGAAGTTTATGAACTTACTCGGGTTACACTGGGTAGTGTAAAAGTTCAACACCAGGCGTTCAAAAAGTGATCCATATGAAGTTTCCTTTTAATGCGTGGCCACGATCGGACAAATCTAACGTGTTCTACAAACAACTCTAGTAGGTTAAGTTACCCAAACGTACCTTTTTAACTTCTTGCCATATAACATACACAATGAAAAAAAAAAAACACAGTGAGTTTGAAACTGATTCTGCAATGCCGTTCGTTTTAACCAAGATGACGCAAGCGATGCTGTGTACTCAGTCTACAGCCCACATTCGCTTTCGTGCTGTACCAAGATGGCGTCAATAATTGAGGTCGAGCAAGTCACTGTAGCGTTGCCAGATGCAACTGCATTTCCATTGTTGCCATATCTCGCGTTGTTCACTCTGCTACGCTAAGCCGATAACGTTGATTATCACGTTCGCTTGTATTTATTATGTTTACTTGTAATTTAAAACAAATCATTTTGCGCGGTATATTGATGATTGTTGCTTGTGAATCTCTCATATCTACGAACGTGCTGATAACGATACCACTCGTAAATACCGAACATTTATACAATAAACTGCATACACTGACGGTGCATTACAAAACATTCATAATTACGAACATCTCGTAATATCCCATACTCGTAGTAATGGGATTCCACTGTATTTGAAACAGTAACTGTGAAATTAGTTGCCAATACTGCCCCGCTTTCTCAAGGCTGGGTATGTTACGGGAGTAAGGGTGATCCACAGGCGAGGCACAGTAGACTTGGCTGGCTAAAGAGAGAGCAAAAAGACTCCTCCTGTGGATCAATGAAAGACTAGCTCTCCCAGGGAGAGTGGTATCCCTTGGTAGGGCCAAAGCTAAGTTCTTTCTGCGCGAGCAGAGGAAGGGTGTTTCAGATTTCTTTCTTACAGGGGAAAGGCCGGTGACCACTCACCTTTGCTAGAACAACTGCCTAAGCAACTTCTTCTTTCTGTCAGATAGGGGTGTAACTTTCTTGGGAATCTGGCGGTCCTCTGCGATGATCTCCTGAATTCGGCGATGTAGGAGGACAGGCCGAGGGGGAGTCTTGATCGGACTCAAAAGTGGCAGTTGATTACGCTGTGTCTCCTTCAGAATCTTACTGAGCCGCACCTGTTTGCGAGCTCGGGCCTGAGGGACCGTAAGTTGTTTATACTGAGCACTGAGCTCGGGTAAGGTAGGCTTGGGGCCTGGTACCTTCTGGAGTTCCGGAATTGGACCGGCGGAGTACAACACTGGTTCGGCAACTAATAGACGCCTTGCCTTAGCGGCTTGCTGTCGGGGGCTTTCCAAGCTAAGTATCTCCTCCTGAAAAATATAAATATTGCTCAGAGTATTGGGAACTATATGATAGTGATAGTATGTTGTATGGCACACAAAATTCTGAGAATTGGTAGCAGCGTATCCTGCACTCTGTTGGCTGTGTAGCTATAACAGAGTCCTCTATTTTGTGGCTCTTTGTTGCTGGACAATGGAGTACTATCTCTGTTTTGTTTCTCCACACCACCATACACAGCGCTGCTAGTTCTAAATGCTCAATCAGAATGGAGAGCGTGACAAAGAATGTATGTAGGTGCACTCTGTCTTAGCGATGCTTGACATTGCCTGGCATGCCACAAGCTCTGCACATTCCAGTGGGCTGGCAGCCGCCACACACTATAGAAAAATGCCTTTTGTCGTGCTGATTATGTACTACAATCTGATATTAAAGGGTTTCTACTTATATTCCTATTTATATTATTATTGTTATGATTATTATTCCTTTCAGCAGTTTGTTATGTGTGGTAAATGCAATTTTTTCCTAGCCTTACCTATCTAAAATCTTTGATTTTAGTGGTTACCATCATCATCATTTTTCAATTTTATTATTGAAAAAAAAAAAAAATGCGGGTTGTATGTACATGGATAGCCACATTATTTCTTTTGGGTCCATTTATTGAAATACGTAGTTAAGTATTCAAACCTTTAAGTTTGATCACAAAATAGCTCCAAATTAGTAATTGGTTATTCGCATACGACTCATTCAAAATGAATGACTCATTCACCAGAGTGGCTCGCGAGTTGTGAGCCCCCTCAATTCCAAATAATGAATGTTTGAAAATTGAGAGTTGTTAAATCAACCTCACAGTCACTATGCATACTGTAGTTACTTCCCTGGGTAAGAGATAAGGAAACTGCAACTGTAGGATTTAGTTATAGTATTCTTAAGATGCTGCAGCAAGGCGTTTTCAGCAATTACCAAGTCGGTAGAAAATTCTATCGAAGCACTCACTTCTAATAACCACAATTGAATTCACAGGATTCAAATTAGAAAATGAAATATTAAAAAATAAATTAAACTCTTGATAAATTATAACTATATTTTTTCCTGTATGTACGGCAGCTCGTTGTAGCAAGCTGCTACGTATCAGCTAGTTAGTGTGTTTTAAGAACTACGAATTTACCAGCTACTCTCAGATCATTCATTTATGAGTGTTCAAGGTGTGCATGTTGGCGAGTTGCTCAACAGTCTCGGTTTGTCATTCATCAAAGACAGGAAAGTTAGGCTTCGTTCTGCGCAACTCCTTTTACCTACTTGTCCCCTTTTCCAACTGCAGGCAAGCTGCTCAATCTATCAGCTCCTCAAGAGCGAACAACTCTTTTGAATGACTCTCTGCCAAATTTGATTGCTTGGGAGCTATATGTAATTGTAATATATTACAATACAGGGATTAAAATACCCATCCTGTAATCGCCAATGATAGCTGGATATTAAGACGTGTTTCAGAAGATGAAATAGCAGCGTGGCACAGTTGCCAAGTAAGAAGCAGGTAATCTGTCCAAAGAAAAGTGGTAAAAAAAATTTTGAAAAAATGTTACCTACGTGTTATTTTAACAGAATTTATGGGTAAACACTTACGGTTCTTGTTGTAGCCCTACCGTATATGTAAAAAAACTGAGTAATTCGTTTTGTACGAAAAAGTCAGTGTTTTTTATTTATTTATTTAAAAGCAATTAAGTGGTTAGTATCAAGTCCGCATGAGTTGGGACCCCTTGATTTCGCGAATGGTTTTTTCACAAAAAATTTTATATTCAGTCATAGAACCTATTTTAGAACTTTCGAGGTTGTGTTGGTTTGTTTACTTACATTTTTAGGTTCGCGAAATGTCACGAAATTTGTCCCGTTCCTGGTTTCATACGAAATTTCCCGAAATTCCACCGTTTCACGAAATTTCGCACGAAATTTTACCGTTTCAGTGCCATGTTAGGTTATTCATGTGTTAGAATTTTACCGTGAAAACTATAAGTTTAGATCCTTGGTAATATTTTCTGCATTTTATCATCGCCACTTTTTTTTTTTTTTATTTACTTTTTCGTAAATAAAACGGAAATTTGAAAAATTCAATACGGCGTCCACACAAATTTTTTGCCTTGAGTGCGTTACCTCGCATCTTTTCGTTTATCTCATTATTTTAACTGAAATGGGCCACTTTATGTATGCAACTCTGTGACCCGTGTTTTGTTTACACAATAATAATAATAATATTTCTCTCGCAAATGGGCGTAGTGGTCGTCTTTGTGTACGAATTAATTTTCTGAATTAGCGCATTCTTTAAAAATACTCGAGAATAATTATTTTGTCAGCTAGGCGTACTTAATATTTTAATGGAAGTTTTTTGTTACTGAAATCATGCCGAAAATTGTATCCATTCACGACCGTCAGAATGAATTTGCAAGTGATGGATTTTA
>PNEQ01067179.1:0-32946 GCA_003012365.1 Medauroidea extradentata | reverse complement strand
CATGTACAATTAACAGTCGGATCGAAGAGCCTATGATTGCTGTCCAATTACAATCGTAATAACATCATACGTCACAATGTAAACATGATAGGTGGTTTCATCTGCTGAACGATGCTATTGCGTCCTGTGACATTACATGTGTGTGGCAGCCGTTTTTGTTTGCCCGTTTTTCTCGAAATCCGAACTCCTACCGAGTTTTACCCAAGTGTACTTTGTGCTTCGTTTTCACCATACAACACCGCTACAGTGTCCGTATCCGCGAATTACATGACACCCTGTAGTGTAATACTATGCATATAGTGTGCTATGTAAATGTAGCTTGAGTGTACAAGGACTGTTGCATCTGATGTTCCTTAAGAAAAGTTATGACAGGCATATTAAATAATGTCTCTCAACACACACAATGTAAGATTTAAAAAGCAATAAAATTATTTAAAAACTAAAACATTATATACACACTGTATTTACACTATAAACAAACACCACTAAACTTCTGGAGGTGGATGAGCAGGTACTCGGGTAAGTAATGTTCGGAGGAGAAGAAGAGTTTCCTCCTGGAAGCGGGCGGTGGCGATGTGGCTGATCTCCACCATTGCGCGCTGGACTTGCAACTGGAGCCACAGGTTCAGTATCTGTTCCTGCTGACCCCGAACCTGGACCCGATGTGCAAGGATCTCCTGCTGCACGCCATGCTCCCTCATATTGCCGGCCTCTTCCTCCTCACCTTCCTCATCAGGGAAGGCACCCCGTTCATCCTCGTCGGCCTTCTAATCGTCGTCGTCCTCTTCCTCCTCCACCTCATGGACCCAAGGCACTACTGCCATCATAGGTCGCACTGGAGGCGAACCTATGCACAGTCGCTTCGGACGTGGCAGCAACGAGTCGAAGGACTGCTTGGAAATTGCCAACACAGCATCGTCTTGCTCTTCATCATCCTCAGAGGACAGAAAAATAGTTTTTATCCCCCGAGAATATGGAGGTAAATGTATCAGTGGTGGTGGAGGCAGTAGAGTTGACGATGCTGACCAAGGTGATGAGGCCCCTGCTTTGGCAACAGCATAAGGCTTGTAGAGAGCACTGTCGACCTCGCTGTCCCACACATACATCTTACTCGACATCTTAACATAGACTGAAGTCCCACGAGCCCGGGAGACTCCTCCCTGTACACATCTCCAGCCAGCATGTTGCAAGACCATTCTACCCTCCCTTAATGTGGTCACAATCTACATCACCAGTCTTAGGGATGGCCACAGGTGCCACCAATTCGTCCACTTAATGACCTTGTCTCGACATGCGTGTGAGCCATTACCTGAAGCTGTGGAGCATGAGTCAAGGGCTGTGGCCGTGCGCACGAGAGCAGTGGATCACTGAGGTTAATGAGCCAAGCCATTAAACACCTGGGAGCCAATTCTTGAAATGATGCGAGATTAATCAATTGCGAATTTGCTCAAAATTTCGTAATGGATTCCATTTTGCTATTCTTGAGTGAAAATAACTTCGAAATGAAACTATTCCATGCAGAAAAATCTGAAAAGCTCTCGGAGTCGTGAGATTCGATTCAGCAACGCCTTAAAGATGGCAGCTATGACACTTTTACAGTGTATTTCTACAACTTCACTTTTTCAAACAGATGAAATAAAGCAATGAAGTACTGAAGAGTGTCCACACGTATTTTTGAATTATGGTAATACTTTGCTTGTTCATTTTAAGATACACGATCGCAACAAAGCATTAATTTTATCATGAAAAATACATTTAACGTTACATGTATGCATAGTACAGTATTATATATATATATATATATATATATATATATATATATATATATATAATGAAATGGTAAGCATGAGCGATAATGAAGCATAGTGGTAATGGCGCTTGGCTAAATGCTCTGTGCAGAGCATTTTTGAAAATAGGTCCGAGGTGCTTCACCTTCCAATCTTTTTTTATGTAGCAAATTCTTTACTTATTTGCAATTTTATCAACGAATATAAATATTTTTTAACCGTTGCAACATAATTATTCGAAGTTCAATATTATATAGACCTACTGTGATTTTTCTAACCCAAATTTTGTATAGAAAATTCCTCTCAAGAAATAACCAATAAACCAACAACCTACTCTTAGTTATCTCTCTTTTTGTGGTGACTTAAATTTCAGAACCTACCAGAAGTGTGCAATACAAAAACAATCTTATGTAGCAAATTTAATCTTTACAAACATCCATGCTCTTTAAAAAAGGCAACGTCGTTGTGTTGGTAAAGTACATGCAAGATGGCAGCAGCATCCTGAATTTCTAATAAAATGACTTGCGAATTAAATGTCTCTTGATAAAGTCTTTGTGACTATTCGTACGCAATATTATTCCATTACAAAACACGATGCTTGTTAATTATATATTTTCTTTCTCTACGAATATTGCGCGCGACCACAGAAAAAACGTATTTTTTTCCTCCATAGAATGCGTTCAGTGCGTCAAACAAGTAGAGTGTTCTTTTCAATCGCATATTTCTGCTACGGAAGTGTAACCTGAAGTTCGATACTGAGGAAGATCTCGCACTAAGATTCAGCACTTCGGAATTTCAACTCAAGAATACCATTCTGCCATAGTGAGGTAAAGGTTTCGAAGTTTAGTAAGTGAAATTCGGCAATTCGAAATAACCTCGTCACAACTCGAGAATCGACCCCCTGGACAGTCCAACTCCTCGTGAGGGTGCGATGACGCAACTGCATGCCTTACCCCAACATGAATATCCTCACAAGTTTCATTGTGTTCAAAGTTTGTATAAGTTGTCATCACAGACTGCCCTTCAGGCACCCTAGTAGCAGTTTTATACCATTCTTAGTAAAAGGATGTTTGCTAATTAATAATAACAAATAAATTCAGTTATTAAAAATATTAATTTATTCATTACTTCAAGCATGATAATTCGCATTATTTATATGCAATGTCCGATTGGCGAATCCAAATGTCGTGGCTTGCATCGAAGCCAAGCCACCACACTAAAATATTATTTCCTTGCTTCTTCAATGCTTTCTCGACCAAATATGTGTTTGGATACTTGGTAACTTGAATTTCTTCGCTGTGGACACCTCCTCGAATAGCCTTCCTTCCATGTCTTCTAGGTAGTAGATCTTTGGTTTGTAGTGACGAATCTTGACAACTTTAAATATTTCAGTGCTTCAGTTTGGTGTGTAGCCTTTAGTAAATGTTCCCTTCACTTGCGATTTCCTTGCATAGTCTCCCACCTTCGCTTTAGGTTTGTGCAGGTCCAGTTTCTTCTCATTTTTATAAACAGCGTGTAGTAAAGGATTGTCCGCGACATCTGCAGGCTTAATGTTTGTAATCCGACGTACTTCATTACTATATTTCGACACAGCTTGGGCAATATATTCATTTACTTGTAGCTTCTTTGTGCTGAAAATGTTTTCAACATTTCATTCTTCAAAGTACGATTAAAGCGTTCCACGATACTGGCTTTAAACCACTGTGGATTGAATAATGGTTAATTTATGTTTTGACACCGGTGCTCTAAATGACGTATTGTAGAATTCCTTGCCGAGGTCAGTATGTAGATTCTTGCACAGACCTTTATCCTGCAAAACAATATTCATTGAATTTGTCACATTCCTGCCACTCTTAGTTTTTACGGGTACTGCCCACACATATTTACTGTAGCAGTCAATAACAGTCAGCATGTACTTGTAGCCTTTATTCTTGCAGCAAGAATAGGGAATCATTTCCACCAAGTCTGCTTGACAGAAGTCCTTCAAACCAAACACCTGCACTTTACATCGAGGATAATGTCGCCTTGCGGGTTTGTGCAGCTCTCCAGCAATGATTTGGCGATGCATTCTATGTATCCGTCTTCACCCAATTCTTCGATTCTACTCATTTGTATGGGAATTATTTCCAGCCCGCAGAGAAGCAACTAGTAGACGCAATCTGCCAGCAATTTCGCTAACGACATTCCAGTAAATGTATTCTGTAAGCCTCCCATCTTCAATTTTCTTACGTAGATCGAGACCAGAACCTATTTCAGGTTCTATATTAGGGGATAGCTGGGATATAATGTTGAATTTCGGGTGTGTTTCACCCTTATATTCATAGAAGCTGCCTTGATTACGACAGAGTCTACTTGTACATCATTACTAGGCAAGAATAAAATTTGCTTGTTTCCCAAGAAATACTTTTTATTTGACTTGTATACTCCATATGTCCTATCCTTCGACCTTGAGTTTGTCAAGTAATCATGAAGCATTGTGCTTTGTTCCTTTTACCATTTCCACTCAGAGAATGAGAGGCAAATCATCTTCATCATTTTCTTGTATAGTTTTCTTGTGTTTCACCATATACCAAGATTCTTCATCCTTCTTCACTGTCACAGGGGGCGGTGGTTTCAGCTTCAAACTGTCCAGTCGCTCTGTTGTAGGTTTGAAAGCTTTTTTATTAATCGCATCACATTCCATTCTAGCATATTGGGCTGTCAAGTACTTTACATGAATACTTTTAATTACGGAGTGTATGTCACAGACAATGTCAGACATTCTACTACTCATTTACAATGAAGTGACCTAGTATTTACATGTTTTTATTTCTGGGTGTTGGCCTAGAGTTTGGCTTAATAATTTCCCATTCAAAAATATAACTAGAGACAGATTCTAAACTGACATTAACATGTTTTCAACATATTTTATTGAAGTGCTTCAAGTTTAGTAAGGTGTGGTTTTGTCTGGTCCAGGACTATGTGCCAGAAGTTTTATTTATCAGCCCTTCTATTGCATTAAGCTTCCTGTCTAGCAAAGTCTCCATATCAACAGGGATAATCCTAAACCCCCGGAACTCCTCAGAGTCTACGCTGGACTTTCTGCGATGCGCCTCAGGAGTCAGACTGGATGGTCGCAAGTGATGCGAGGTCCTCTGCAGCTGCTGTCCGCTTTGATCTCTGACAACATACGACCTTGGAGTCGAAGCTTCTTTCACAATCTCTGCTGGTTCCCATTGGTTGTCTCTGTACAACAGGACATGGTCTTGCTGATGAAACTCTCCTTTTTTTTGCTTGCTGATCATACCAGTCCTTTGCCTTCATCTGGTTGTCGCATAGTTCTTCTGCTAACCTTCTCTGCACTTCCGGTTTCAGTAGCTTCTAGACCATTGGTATCTTCGTCCTTACGCGACGACTCATCAACAACTGTGTTGGTGACCGACCGACTGTAGACAAGGGAGTGTTCCTGTACTCTAGTAGCATTATCGGTAGATCATTGTGTGGGACCACACACCTTCTCAGCATATTCTTGGCAATCTGCTTGTCCGTTTGACTTTGGGTAAAGGGGACTAGTGGTCACTGTCCTAAAGTCCCAACATCTTGCAAACTGCCTGTACTTGTAGGAGTTAAAGGACATATTGTCTGAGACAGTAATCTGTGGTACCCCATGAGTGGCAAACACTAACATTAATCCTCTTATAACCTCACTGACTTGTTTATTTGACACAGGTACTACCTCTATCCACTTGGAGTAGTAGTCAACAACCACCATATAACTATTGCCGCCAAAGTCACAAAGATCCTCCCTAGCTTTTGAAATGGTAGTTCCATTATTTAATGATACATAAGTGGTTCTGACATACTCTTGTTTCTATACATCTTACATGTTAAGCACCTATTAACCAACAACTAAATTTCTTCAGACATTTTTGGCAGGTACAACACTTGACTGGCTCGTGCTTTGGTTTTTTCTATTCCTAAGTGGCCCTAGTGAAGAAGCGACAGCATGTGTGGCCTCATTGCCACTGGGACTACAATTCGATCATTCAAGAACACCTGCTCCTTGTCAACATGCAGATTATTTCTCTGTACAAAATACATTTGAGCTTGCTGACTAACCTGACGTTTATGTTCTGGCCACCCCATCTGACAGTATTGCTTGATCTCTCTCATGACTGCATCCTTGGCAGTTTCACGCCTGAGCTCATCCTTTCTGGTACCCGATACCTGACTAGTATCCCCTACACTCACAAGGTGAACAATCTCTGCAGACAAGTCTTCATCAGCGGATTCCACCTCTGGCACAAACGATCTTGATAGCAAGTCTGCCACAAGCATAAGTTTGCCTGGAAGATACTCTACTGACAATGTATAGTGTAGCAACCTGATTTTCATCCGCTGGAGTCTAATCGAATACACATCCGCTACATTCTTCTTGAACACAGGAACAAAAGGTTTGTGATCTGTGTAGACGATGACATACCTTCCATATATGAAGTGATGAAACTTTCACGCTGCATACACAATGATGAGCATCTCCTTCTCAACTTGCGCAAAGTTCCTATCTGCGGGCATCAAACTCCATGATGCATAGCTTATTGGCTGATCGTCACACACGAGATAGCACCCCAAGCCATCTTTTGAGGCATTACACTGAATGGAGAGCTTCTTGCTGGGGTCATATAAACCGAGTACTGGTGCCTTGCTGACCAACTCCTTTATTTGTTTCAGTGTTTCAGTGTGTACTGGCAACCACTGCCACTTAACATCACTCTTCAAGAGTTCCCTTAGTGGAGTTGTGATGCTAGCTAGATTCGGCAAGAACTTACGTATATAATTGATGAAACCCAACACTTGTTGCAGTTCGACTTTGTTTTGTAGGTGTCTGTAGAGCTCTTACCGGTCGTACCTGATCTGGATCAGCTTTCATCCCACTTGACGACAATATGTGACCTAAATACCGTATCACCTCTCGTTTAAACTGAATTTTATTTTTATTGAACTGCACATTCAGTTACCTAGCTCTATGTGCTACCCGTAACAGAATTTCATCATGCTCTCTCTCATTTGTTGCTACAATCAAGAGGTCATCGAAGTACATCAACATGCCTGGAATATCACCAAAGTTCTGCATGTTTATATGCTGAAAAATTTCTGGTGCACTAGACAACCCAAGCGGTAGTCTTAAAAATTTTTAACAACCAAATGGTGTGCAGAAAGTGCAGTACCTGCTTGACTTCTCATCCAGTTCCACCTGGTAAAAGCCATCTTTCAGGTCCATTACTGTGAAAATGGACTTGCCGGTCAGCTTGCAGCTCAAGTCTTCCAATGTTGGAATCATTTGATATTCCCTGCACATTGCCCTATTCAGTTCCACTGGGTATATACACAGTCTGCGGGTTTCGTCTACTTTTTCTACTATTGCCAGGTTGCTGACCCAGCCAGTCGTCTGATCCACCTTGGCAATAATGCCAAGCTTGACCAACTCATCCAGTTTGTCTTTTAATTTGTCCTCTAATGCCAGAGGTACTCGTAGAGGCGGTGTGGCCACTGGTTGAGCTGATTTGTTAAATGCCAGTGTACACTTGTTCGGGATACGCCCCTACACCTAGAAATAAATCTGAAAATTCTTTCAGGAATTTGTCTTCTGAAAGCCCACTAGTTTGCAAGGTGTGGACAAAACTGCGAGACACTAGCTTCAAACACAGACATCCTGAGAGTCCCAAAATAGGAATCCTACAAACTCTAGCCACTCCTGGACACCATCGGATTCACTTGCTCTGCGCCTGAGCTTAATGACCCCCACTGGACTCACTCTTTTACCTCCAAACCCTTCGAGCGTTATGCTTGAACGCCTCAACGGACATCTGCTTCACGATGTTCTGTGATATGATGTTTACCTATGATCCCGAATCAAGCTTGAAGTTTATAGTCCTACCTTCAACCAGCATTTCCTGAGTCCACTCCTTTCGGCCTATTTTGTCATCCCCTACCACAGATGTTGCCTTTACCACTTCTAATGTGCTGACAAAGAACTCTTCCATTCCACTGCCAAATAACCTAACTTCCTCTACTTGGCTGGTGCACCAGGGTGCAAAATAATTTAACTGCTTACACTTGTAACACATTTTCCCAAAGGCAGGGCACTCATACTATTTATGTACCTCCCCACACTTTCGACACTTTTGACCATCTCCTGGCATGTACTTGTGTTTGACTCTTCCTTTGTTCACCACCTACTGCTTCCTTTTATTTCACCACACTGTTTCAACAGCGTGCCCTCCCGGCTGAAGTTCGTATTCTACCACATCCCCCGCTGGCGAACAGTATCAACCACTTTAGTTTCTATTACATTGGCACGCTGCTTGCCTAACTCGGCCACCCGACACTGTTCCAATGCTTTTGACAAATTTAGATCTGGTTCACACAGCAGGTGTTCTTGCAGCCCCTTGTCTCGAATGCCTAGCACTATTCTGTCACATACAACACTATCGGTCTGATCCTTAAATTCACAACTTTTTGCCAACTTTTTTAGGTCTCTCACAAACGATTCAAATGGCTCTCCCTCTTCTTGCACCCGACAGTTAAACTTGAACAGTTCGACCACAATGTTTTAAATAGGATTGCAATAACTTTTAAAGGTTTGCACCACTTTTTCATAATCCTTTCGGTCGCCCTCCGACAGATCAAATGTGTTAAATAACTCAACAGCCTCGTCGCCGATGAGATTTAACCACATCGCTGCCTTAACCGCAGACGAATTTGAATCGTACCCAGTTGCCAACATAAAAATTCCGAAGCTCTGTTTAAACTGTCGAAAGTGCTCACAATGATTGCCATCAAGGAGGAGCGCCGATGGTGGTTTAAAGGATTCCATTGTGAAATACCAACTGCCTGACCACATACAACCTCACTTCGACCTGACTAAAATTGCAATGCCGCACCTTACCACAAAACTGACACTGAGAATCTTAAATAACTAACTTCCGACTGTGCCATATTGTGTTTCTCCCTTATTTATTCTTGTTCACTCATTACAGGACATTACAAACACTGATAAATTAACTAATACTGTCATCAGTCTTTCCCACATCTCTCTGATTCCTGCTCATTCCACACTGTCTGTTAACACTCACGATTGCTAACACAGCATATCACAACACTCCTCTTTGAATGTATCAATATTCATGTCAGTATTAACATGATCAGAGTAAACATGTCTGAAGTGTAAGTCATCCATATGAAACAAAACCAACATGTCGGCATTATCTCTAAATAACTGTTTGGGTATATGTAAGTATGTCAGGCAATGATAAAAGGAATCTACTGACATATATCTTCCCATGCACAAATATTTTCTTATACAAGCCTGTTTCTCACAAGCTACATCATCGAATACAAACACAGGGTTTGGTAGAGCATCACTTCGTGGTACCAGGGCTTCATTGTCGCTGAATGGAAAATACCCAAATCCATCCACATAACTTACAATTTTTCCAAGTCGCTGATATTTTGGCTGTTGTAATGATTTCGAATATAGGTACACATTCTCGAACAATAGACTATTAGGCTCCACCAGCAAGCTCATGAGCACACATGTCTTACCACAGGTTGATGCTATGATGCAACACACAGTATTTGGAAGGAGGGGACAATGCCTAGATTCGTGAGAGGTGACTTCATCCTCGGCAGTAATATGTATGAGATAACTAACTTCTTGCTTGTCGATATGCATATTACCACTGTCAAATTGCGGTGCCTGTGTTGCTTTGTGCGGTGCCTATGTTGCTATGTGCGGTGTCTGCGGTGCAGGTTCTACAATGTCTTTTCATAATATCACTCCGAGTAAACTGGCGATGACCAAGTTCACACTGAAATTTCGTTCTTGAAGTTTTCATCATGCGCGTACCTGCTTCATGTCTCTGTACATTGCGGAAAGCAGTCAACACTTTACCACAGAAGCGACAGCAGAAGTGCATAATTAACAACCATACTATATGAAGGCTAGAAAGATACTGAATAAAATTCATAAAAACAGGTACTAAAGTATTTTTAACTCAGTGTACCGTGATGCCTCGTAAGAGTAAGGTCAAGAGCGGAAGAAGACTAGTGAATACACTCATAAATAATTTGCCATTCGAAGCACATATTCCTGGATACTAGTTATGTGGGCCAGGAACAGAGCTATAGAAGAGGCTCGAGCGTGGTGACGTCGGAGTTAACGAATTGGACGAGGCATGCAAGGAGCACGACATGGCTTATGCTATTAGTGAAAAGCTTGAAGATAGACACACAGCAGACACAGTTCTTGCAAACAAAGCAAAGAAGATTGCTAAATACATGACATCAAGGTTTGATGAAAGAGTAGCTGCTTTTGAAGTATCATGAAGACTAAAGTCCAGCGAAGAATGGGTTTGTGCATAAAGGGTAGCACATTCAAACACTCATATGAAATATAATCCTACACCCACTCAGTCTGACAAAAATACAGTCAGTCTGATGAAAAAGAAGACTTGCAAGAAGAAGAAAGGAAGTAGGAAACAAGGAGGTTTCCTGCCATTACTCCTACCTGGGTTGGCAGCACAAGGTGGTCTGATTGGTGGAGTTGGCAGTATTGCTAGAGCAGCGAATACTTCGAAAAACCAAAGTAAACAATTGGAAGAAGTTCAACATCACAACAAGCAAATGGAAGCTATTGAACTAGGGTCAAACAACAGGAAAGGACTTTACTCAAGACCCTGTGGGTGGAGTATGTCGAAAAAAAAAACCAGAAAGAGAAGGAAGCAATCCTAAAGTTACTATCCAATCGACGACTAACAAACTTAGATTTAATAAAGTTTGCTAAAAAATTACAAATACCTAAATCAGGGGTGTGTACATGAGAGACAAATTAGCTTCAAAACCAAGATATAACGAATGTGGAATTATAATTTCACATTCGGCTAATGGCCTAGGAACTCACTGGGTCTCTTACAAAAATTATGGAAACATAGTAGAATACTAAGACAGTTTTGGAAACCTTCGCCTGCCCATAGAGGTGCGCAAGTATTTTCGGGGTATGAAACTAAGTTGTAATTATTTTAATGAGCAATTATCTAGCCAGTGGAACTGTGTGTATTTATGTCTTCAGTTTTTAATTAGTGATAAATAAATGTTTGACACAAGCTCTACTTTGTTTCAGTCATGTCGTAATGTTGATCTTGATGGGCAAGAACTCAGAGCTGTGCTCCATGCATTTTCCAGCTCTGGATTTAACAGGTTCGTGGTCAGTGGCACTGATAGATTTCCGGACATATTTCTCCGTACCTAATGTGGAGAGTTCAAACTGCAAATTCCGCTACGTAAAAATGACATCTCTGAAAAGGTTACTCGACCGACAGGATCACATGAGATCAAATACATTGCTGCATACATCAAGCAAGAACTAGGTCCTGATGTAAGTTTTGTTTTGCGAGGACATTCAAACACTTTGAAAAGTGCAATTTTATGCACCAAAGATATTGATTTTACCGAGAAAGATACTCTAGCATCCATGCTGGGTTTCGAACACTATGTGTATGAGAGCAGAAAAGTATACCAGTCAACACTATATGTAAACATTTTTCTGGTAAATGTTATAAGAGTAAACTTCAATCATGTAACAGGCTCATATCTGAATGGTAAATCGAACCATACACTGCACGAGTTTTCAGCGACTGTTCCACCTCGATTCAAACTGGTAGAAGTCCCAAAAAAAAAAAAAACTAATTTATGCACCAATCATAGAAAATACGTGGATGAAGTTGTTGTTTGTATAGTCGACCAGGATGATAAACTAATTAAATTCAGAAACGAAAAAGTTACATTGCTCTTGCACTTAAAGAAAGATGGGCCTGAGTTTAAAAAAAAAATTATTAAAACAAGTCTCCCAACTAAGCCAAAGGTCCGCTTGTCACGAGCAACCAGTGTGTTACACATAAAAATATTGTGTTCCTTAAGAGTCTAGGCTTCAATGTCAAGAAGAACGGAGGCAGAAATACTGAATGTGGACGAGGCTGTACGATATGAGGATTCTATAACAAAGACTGCATTTCATTCTTATTCACCATACTTGTCTGGAACTTACCAGCCGTCGTCCAAGGTTCGAATTCGGGTGCAAAACCAAGATATCTATACTTTACCATTCAACTCATATTTGAGATTCAGAGGCACTATGACAAAGGCTGGAAATACTTTACCTGTACACATGATTAATAAAATATCTTATGAACTGAATGGTGTCGATGTTGATCAGACACGAGATGTAGGCATTATTGCTGCTCTAAAGAACAACCTGTCTCTAACACACAACCAACTACCCGCAGCCAAAATGGCTGGATGGGGAATCCAAACAAATTATAAAGTTCCTGTGTACCAATGTGGCAGATTTGAAATATGTGTACGTCTTTCCTCATTGTTGTTATTCGCCGAAGATAACACGCATATAATTGTAAATTCAAAACAAGAGTTGGTCATAATTTTAGCCAACACTAAGGCAAATGTTTTACTGGATACGTCAGAAAACCCTAAGGTCGTGACGCTCTATATACAGCCGATAGAGTGGCTGCTGCCCCATGTCCAAGTAAATATGAAAGAGAGAATAAATCTACTCAAGTTTGTCGAGAAAGGAAGGAATATAGATGTGGGCTTCCACTTGTGGAGTTTAGAAATTTGTCCGGCCCTTACACAGTCTCAAAATGTAAATTGGAATGTTAAATCGTCATTTGCAATGTATAAACCACACTGCATAAATCTATCATTCCAGACTGGAAGACAGAATACTACAAGTGTAAATCGCTCAAAATTTGATCACATCAATGTAAAGAATGCCAAAGTTTATTTGAACTCTGAAAGTTTTCCATATGTAGACCTGAATGCGAATTTCAGTAATGGTTCTTTCATGTCGGCATACCAAATGTTTGCAGATTTCCAGAAATCATACTATGGACACGAAGCATCGACCACACTCGAAGCTGATGAGTTTATCAACAGTGCCCAGCTTCTTGTATTTGACGTATGTAAACAATGCGATCGTATGAATACTGATGTAATAGATTGTCGCATTGGAATGACAGCAGCGGAGGATATACCTGCCAGTTTGTAGGCCTATGCTCTCATTATCCATGACCGTTTGGCAACCTACAATACAAAAGATAAAGTGGTGAAAATACTAACATAAGTTCAGTTCGATCTTGACCAATGTAAAAAGAATCCAGGGCTTACAGTCTTGACTCGGATTTATTCTTTAAGAGGTTAGCAAAGCATCCATGATGGAAAAGTGACGGTGTATAGATTCATGCCACTATTTCGCTGGAAATTGGGGGATAAGAAAAGTATACACACCAATAGATGGCTTACAAAAACTATCATGGACTACACTGGGAAGACGGATATGAAGATTATGAGAAAATTAAAGACGTATTAACTAAAATTATAGATTATGAAGAAGTTGTCTTTGTTGCCGTGGTGGAGCAGTAAAAATGGATAAGTATTTATTGTAACGAAAATGTTAATATTATCGACTTGCGAAGTACATACGAGTGTCCTTCACTTTGCTACTTGAACGCAAAGTTCGACAAGCCTGAGCATGCTTGCGAGTCATGTGAGCAGGACCTGACCTGTTCCCGCCTAAACGTGCTATTGCTACGACTGTGGTGTTTGGGGACGCCAATGCCGGCGGTGTGAGCTAGTATGACATCAGCGTAGATAGTATATAGTAGGCACAGTCGGTAGGCCGCTCAGTCTGTCGCAACCACTTTGTTAAGTTACTATGTCACTCACAGCATGCAGCCCGGTAAACAATGGTCACCAGATTTCGACCAGAAGAGTTCCACATCTATATAAAGGCAGAAGTTGGTTTTCGCTGGGTGCATTACATGCCTGTTGGTATTCCAGATCGTCTGATCATATGGAACGAAAGTTTTCTGTTTTCACGTATCAAGCAAGAGATTAACAATAAATGTATATGAATTATAGAAGATCCGAACAACAGTTATGTAAACTTAGTGATGAAGCTCGCAACAACATTTATGTAAACTGTATTGACTCTGATGTCTCCAATAATGTTCAAGACTATAACTCAGGTCTATGCTGTACGTTTTTATGACGTATGTAAATAATTCAGAAATATTTTTCTATGATGTAATAGTGCATTGTCTCTTTAAAACTGGTCTCTGGAAACTGATGGAAATAACTGGAATGGTAGGGGTGTAATATATATATATATGTATATATATATATATACATATATAATGTATGTATATATGTAAAGTAAAAAAAAATTAATTGACATAAAATGAATTTTCAAAACTATTATTTCAAAGTATTAGCAAATAGTAATTCCTTTTAGCATAAACAGAGTTGTAATAAATGGTTAGCCAAAAATAATATCTGAAAATATATAATATCATACTTGCAAACTGTGTCCGGAATCACCAGTTACTACTACTTGTATGTACCAAGACAAGGGTTTAAATGGTTATTGTTCAAAAATATTGTTACAAGTTTGAGCAAAAACTTTATATGTGGGCAATTCCCAAGAGTTTTTTGGGGATAGAGGTCTTATAATGGTATTATAATTACAAATAAAAGAGTTGAATTTAGTTATTGATTTACTAGCTCTCAAAGATTACAAAAACACAAAACAGCAGTCAACTGTAACTTTCACAATACAATTTGATATGCACACAATTACTCCTGTGTCACAGACATGTTAATTAACTTTGACAGTTAAAGCACAAACAAATTTCTACCATCAATTAATTAAACACTACAAATCACAATAAAATTTAGTAATATATCCAATCAACAGTCTCTCTCAAGTAGTGACAGTGTACAACCTTAATAGTCAGCAGTGGTGGTGAATCGCCATGTGCTGCGCAGCACCGCGAGTGCACCGCTGTCTTCACTCTTGAGGTATTCGGTTCGACTCCCGTCGCGTACCTCCTTCTTCACTCGTCAGCCCACCGCAGCAGTCCTCTTGGTTCGCCCAACACTACTCCGAAGGTAGCCACCTGCCGCCTCACAGTAGACTCTGACGTCACCAAGATATCTTCACCAATCTATCTCCACAGGCATAGCACCTTCCTCTAGCACAACCAATAGCGAACTCTTCCCAAATCTGTCAATTTGGCCCTCTTATACCCCGCAAAACAGTCGGAGGTTTGCCGCATAACAGGAGTCTAAATATAGACATTTCATCATGTTTCAGACATGGCTTGAGTCACGTAGGCCGCTTCGCAAGGTAAAAACGCAGTTGGGACAGGTACCTATGACGTTACTTCGACGTGTCTTCCATCATGTAGCTGTCAGGTCTATGAGTCAGGGGCCAGTCCACAAAGTGTTACGAAACAGCTGCCGACCACCGGCCTCCAGGTACATGGCACGCAACAATATTATATAAATACATATCTTTGGAAAAAAACATAATTTTGTGTATCTGAATATTTGAAATAGTACTACTTACAAGCTAAAGTATGGAAAAATATAAACTCGTGAACTATATTAGAGGGCTGAAAAGAGTTGTATACAAGGTTTGAGTGAGGTAAGCTTATTCAGCTGCAACACTCGAAAGCTGCAAAGTGACGAGTCGTAACACACATTTGGACTGCCTCTCAATTCACGGGAGCGAGCCCTCCTGAACCCTTGTCTCTATATCCCATTAGTGCGACGAGGCTGAGAGTGATGTTACAATACCTTGGTGACTAAGGGAGTGATGTATAGTGTGGGGAGGGGAGGGGGAAAAGGAGGAGAAGGCCGTGGTCAGACCTGCTATCGCGATAAAATACTCATGTGGGGAAGTACTGCCCAGTTGTGACTTTTCTCGAGCATTCGCGGGCCTGTGCAGACCTGCTGTGTCGACGTCACACAATGTTTGTTATGAGTTATTCGGGTAGGGCCAGCAGACCTGTACGAACCTGAGCCTGTAATGTCGTCACATGTTTTCCCAAGACTTTTTGTTAGTCAGCCAATAGAAGCAACGGATTTTCCCCCCATAACATGCATGTACTCCCACTTCCACCCCATCCACCACCACCACCACCACCATCACTACATGCTCATAAAGTGAACTTCTACACCAGGACTCCTTAGTCTTTGTTCATCGCTTGTCGATTGTTCATCGAGTGCTTCTTCTGCTTCGTAGCTTCGGAAGTTTTCTTACAGATTTACTGCTTAGTTTTTTCTTGAATTTTTCTTATTCTTCAAGATATATTGCTAGTTAGGTTTATAGTTAGTTCTGCAAGTTTTTTATAGTTATTTCGTCTAGATTTTGTAGTTAGGTTCATTGTTACTCAGATTTATATCTCATCAATATTTTTGTAGTTTAGCCATTTTTATAGTTAGGTTTATAGTTAAGTCAAGATTTAATTTCTAGTTTTATATACTTCTTCAAAATTTTTCATGGGTTGTTTTATTGGTGTCTTCATTATTATACACATTTTGTCTTTGTTGTAAGTCTTCATTTTCATTCTCTTAGGTCTTTGTCCTGTTTTAATTCTCACTTAGGGCCGGTTTCTCAATGTCTGATTAAAGCCTTGGTTAGCTAATCCTATGATTATATTTAACCTATTGATTAAATTTTGATTAAATCTGTAGTGTTTCTCAACGTACTTTAATCGTAAGTTTAGCTAAGTATCGGTTAAGGTAAATGTGGCAACCATGCAATGATGTATCAGCTTGTGGTTGGCTGCAGTGAAGTGTTTTATTTGTTTATTTAGCTGTGCTGGTTAGCTGTGTTTGTATACATAACGGAAAAAATAAGCGGCTGTGTGCCGAAAGTTTTGTTTCTATGGAAACAGAAATGCTAATTTGTCTTGCTGAAAAATACGGCCGTATAATAGAAAACAAAACAAAACAAATAAAAAAATACTGATGCCGTAACTTGGAAGCAGAAAGAAGATGTATGGAAGAAAATCGAAGCAGAATTTAATTCATCTGTGTAACATAACATACAAAACTATTTAACAATAACATAACCTACAATAGGTATTATAATATACAGAAGTATCTAAAACATGTAACTTAATCTACAAATTTATGTGAAGAACTTACTCTATCCAGATTTATTGATCATCATATGTTTTATGTATCCCGGAGAAATAAAAAAATATTTTTAAATACAATTACCCAAGATGTGCAGTACGACGTACAAATGTGTGTTAACATATTTAACAAATATTTCTAACCAATTATGCAAAACAATGTATGGACGCATGATATAATCACGAAATGTTTTCACATAACCTACAAAAGAATATTGCTTACCCGAACGTACTAAAGTTTATGGGATGTAAACAAAATATGCAATAAACAATTACACACTTGTCAGTGGTCACTTCCAGCTGTTCAATTTTTTTCTACTAGTACTAGGACAGTATTTTTACTCAGGTGAAATATCATAAAATATGCATGGTCATCTATTTATATGTGATTTGGGCGTTCCCGAAAAAAAGTCTTGGCCTGTTTATCAAATCTACTATTTCTTCATCATCGTCGTCTTCAAACAATAAATTTAAATAATCTGCCATCATAACCTAAATAATAGTCATTGTTAATATTCTAGTTTGTTTTAAAAGTCCTGTTTAACTCTATAATCAATACCTCGTCTTATGATTAAAGTAACCAAAGGTTACCGACTGCTAACCCATTGATTAATCTTAATCAGTACTTGAAAAACACACATCGTTGCTAACGATTGGTTAAATTTTAATTGGAAGATAATCAGAAGAATATCAGACACTGAGAAACCAGACCTTATTCAGTTATTGTCTTACGATTTACAACATGGAGAGCATTTCCTCTACTGCTTCAGCCTTTGTTCTTTCTTCATCTCTTCAGTGTGCTTTCTGTGACAAGGTGTTTGCCATCTGTCACAATGGGTTGCATCATGAGCACAACTGCCACCTCAAGCCTTTAAGGGAAGAGCTCCAGGTGTGCGAGAAGTGTGGAGTCTCCATTGCTCGCAACGACAAAGTGGATCGTCATATCAGAAGCTGCCAGGCATACATCGTTCAGCCTGAAACTTCGCACTGCAAGTACTGCAATGCAGCATTTACTCACATACATCATGCATGTCATCACGAAGAAAGCTGCAAATTCAATGTAGCGTAGAAAACCTTCACATACACCAAGTGCAACAGGGAGTTTACAAGGCAGGACAACTTACATACTTATGCCACTAAGTGCAGGGCCTGCTCCACCCCCGAAGAGATGCTGTGTTTGGCCATATACTCGGAAGCCTGCACCAGACCATCCAAGAGCCGTTGTTGGGGCTAGGATATTATCAGATGGTACGTTCCAGAAGGTAGAGACTGCGTTCAGAGGTACCATGAAAACATACATCACTGAGAGCATCACAGGTCAGTCCAAGTATGTATGTAGTTACTTGAACAAATCAGGGACTCTGATATTGTAAAACTACAGCAAGAGATACGAGAGAATGGTGCCATTAAATTCAACTTGTTCTTCAAGTGTGACTATGGCAAGCCAGAACTGCATGAAGATGAGACTGACAAAAGGGTTTTCAAGACCAAGAATGTGCCACTTTACAATGTACATGCTGTCGAGGAAGCTGTGGCAGTCAGTTTGGAGAAGATATATGAGAAGAATGGACAGTATTTAGGTAAAGGGAGTGATTGAACTCCTAACTGCGGTGAATCACTTTCAGCTCCGCACCAACAAGTTTGACCCACTGTGTGCCTCCAGTTACATAGATTTGCCAACCAGCATCAAAAATAGCAAATTCATAATAAACCCAAAGAATGAAGACGACAACGAGTGTTTCAAGTGGGCAGTCCTGGCAAGATTTGTGGATGGGGTCATCCTGAGCGTGTCCATGAACGATACCATAACCTGGAGAAGAAATTTAATTTTGAGGGACAGGAATTCCCGACTACTGTGCACCAAATAAAATTATTTGAGAAAATCAACAGTGGTGTGTCTGTAAATGTATATACTCTGAATTATGATAAAGTAGTTCCTGTGCATGTAAGCAATGAAGAAAGGCTCAGCATTTCGACCATCTTCTCATTTCCAATGTAGAAAATAGTCACTATATGTACATAGAAAACTTTTCCCGCCTTGTTCGTTATCAGAATACTAAACACCACGGAGTAATACATGTATGCAAACACTGTTTCAAGTCGTAGGTTGAGCAGTTTTGTGTATCTGAACTTAGAGGGGAGTAGAGTCTTAAGGAGCATGCAAAGTACTGCAAGTTACATGCTCCAGTTCGTGTGGAAATGCCTCAGCACGAGAAAAATGGACGACGAGCAACGATGAAATTCAAGAGTCACCAGAACGCAGACAAGCTTCATATTGTCGTGTATGGGGACTTCGAAGCCATACTTGAACCTGTCAGTACTTGCCAGTCAGATCCACAGAAATCTTACACCTATGCCTACCAACACTATGTACCCTACAGTTTTTCAATATAAATTCACATGGATAGTGACGTGATTCCTGCAGAGAAAACCACAAGTCTTACGACAGAGCCAATACTTTACAGAGGGGAAAATGCTGACAAAATTCATGGAGACCATTGTTGACATTGTGAAGAAGGTGAAATATGTATACGATGACAATGAGCCCATGAAACCTTTGACTCAGTGGTGGTTTCGAGAGGGGGACGGAAAGGGCGACCACCCCCCTAAGAACCTGTTGTATTATCTTTTTAGTGTAGTAAATTGTTAAAGGATATACAGAAGAAACATTACATTTATAGAAATACATATTTGTAAATAATTCATCCATGTACATGGGCTCACAAATGCCTTAGGGCCGGTTTCTCAATGTCTGATGAAAGTCTTGATTAGCTAATCCTATGGTTATAGTTAACCTATTGATTAAGTGGTGATTAAATCTGAAGTGTTTCTCAACGTACTTTAATCTTATGTTTAGCTAAGTATCGGTTAAGGTAAACATGGCAACCATGCAATGACGTATCAGCTTGTGATTGGCTGCAGGGAAGCATTTTATTTTTTATTTAGCTGTGCTGGTTAGCGGTGTTTGTATACATAATGGAAGAAAATAAGCAGCAGCGTGCCGAAAATTTTGTTTCTCTGGAAACAGAAATGCTGATTTCTCTTGTTAAAAAAAAAACTTCCTCAGCATAGAACACAAAAAAATACTGATGCCGTAACTTGGAAGCAGAAAGAAGGTGCATGGAAGAAAATCGAAGTAGAATTTAATTCATCTAGGAACCTATATGTTTAACATAACCTACAAAATTATGTAAAATTAACATAACGTATAATAGGTATTATAATATAAAAAAGTATCTAAAAACACGTAATATAATCTATAAATTTATATTAAGAACTTTTCAATCCTGATTCCCCGATTAACGTATGTTTCATTTTTCCCGAAGAAATAAAAATATATATTAGAATACCATTACGCAAAATATGTAGTACAACGTACACATGTGTGTTAACATATCTAACAAAGGTTTCTAACCAATTTTGCAATATAATGTATGGAAGTATAGAGACATCATACAAAGGCATGTGACATAACCACCAAATGTTTTCACATAACCTACAATATAATATTTTTACCCGAACGCACAAAAGTTTATGGCTTGTAAATAAAACATGCAATATACTAGTACACATCTGTCTGTGGTCATTTCCAGATTTCTTTCAATGCTTTCTAGTAGTACTAGGACAGTATTTTTACTCAGGCAAAATCTCATAACAAATTAATTCATTGTCATCTATTTACATGTGATTTGGGCATTCCCGGAAATGTCTTGGTATGTTTATGAAATCTACTATTTCTTCATCAACATCTTCAAACAATAAATTTAAATCATCCGCCAACATAACCTAAAAAATTGTTACCGTTTATATTCTTGTTTGTTATTAAAGTACTGTTTAACTCTGTAATCAATACCTCTTCTTACGATTACGATAACCAGTGGTTACCGACTACTAACCCATTGATTAATCTTAATCAGTACTTGAGAAACAGATCTTGTTGCTAATCATTGGTTAAATTTTAACCAGAAGAAAATCAGACATTGAGAAACTGGACCTAATATAAACGCTCATGTAATATTAAAATTTTATGTGATCATAATTACAAAATTCAATATTGTTAAATATATTTTTCCCTTCTGTCAAGCTCCGTTTTACGTAAGCGAGGATCGTTCTTGCTCGAGAAGGGCCATGTGCTGTGCTGTCGAGAGGCTATAGTTCCTGTTTTTTCTCTTGTGTGATGTCCCTTTCGACCCTTTCTCAGCAGGAGGTGACTGATTCAGGCCGAAGAGAGACTGGTCAGAGCACGACCCTGTTGTAAATAACGACCCTTACCCGGGGGGGGGGGTGCACAAACTACGACACCAACACCATGTCTTCACACACTTTCAGCCTCTAGCGTGCAGTGAATGAGTGATGGTTTCAAGATTTTCGTTATGTTTTAAGGTTGAATACTAACTAGGAATATAGAGAAAATAACTTGTTTACATATTCTTAGAAAACTGCAGACACTTGAAGAAACACGAGCGGCGATGTTGATACTATGACACAGGTTCGTTTTTATTAGGTTCTTTATACCGTGAAAGCAGTTTAAGGTCATTCAAGTGTGAAAAATTCTAAATATAATGTGTTCGAAATAGCATTAGTTTTGATATATTATGTTACTACTGACTATATTATCCTCTCAAGAGCAATATTTAAGCTTGCACACTTTCCCTATAACTGCACCTCAAAGTCAAATTTCGATGTTACGGGAACATATCACAGCGAAACCTTAATGAATAACTGTAGGTAAATAATTAACTCTGAAATTAAATTAATGTCTCGGACTGTACACTTACAGCTATGAAAAGACAAATCAACACAATTTTGTAACTAAAGAAATCTAAAGAAAAGGATTTTTACTTCACTTTCAAAACTTTTTTTAAATTACAATAATTTTTGTTCTTGTGTCCATAAATTTGGGCGAATAGAAATAGGCTCGTGGCATCTAATTTCAGTATATATTGTTTAGTTTCAATTAAGCTATTTGTTTTCGTTGGGTGTATTTTCCAGTGACATTAAGCCTTTGAATTAGTGAAGAGATTTTGTTTAGCACTTAACAGCTAGGTGTTTAGTGCTTGTGATTGGTGAAATAATACGAGTATGCCGCAGCACTAGCATGAAGGGGCGGGGTAACCGGAAGGTTCCTGAGAAAATCCGTCGACCAGCTGAACCAAATTCACTGACAAATTTACCAGGTTGCGCCTATATTTTGTGAGGTCTGGTAGGTTATATTTTCCGATGTGGTTTTTAAAAACTGCATCACAGAACGTAGTGTATCTTAAATATGTAATAAACATATCTAGTTTCTAAATTCCAAAATGTTTTGTGCAACTTAGTTTGTTGTTCCGGAAAACTAGAGAACATCTTTCAAGAGATAACACAATAGAAAAATATTCGTCGAAACAGAATCTTAAAAATTTACTTAATTAGTGACGTTCTAAAGTTCTGTGGTGTAAAGTGAGTGGAGTAACAAGAAGTCGGCAAGTTCAGTTTAAACCAGATAGCAAGCTCTCACTGTCCTCCCGTGGCATGATCGTTATTGTGCAAGGTTAGTTGGTTTTGCACTTGATGATTATACGCCCGCTAGTCTCAGCAATACGTAGTTAAATTTCGTAGAAGGTTACCATTGCAATATCAGCGTTCTACCGCCATAACTTGCGACACTTTGCAATACTTCTAAATAACCGGTCCGAATACCGCGTTCCGACGCATAAATTGAAAACCTGCGGCGGTGTCACCCCGGCACGTCGATCCCTTGATTCAACACCGTCTCTCTATAGGCGCACGCCGTCTTCCGCGGCTCAATAACGTCTGCCCGAAAATCTGTCAACAACCTAGCCATGCTCTTGTTTGGTGCCAACCTCCTCGTCACTTGCCCTGCAGGCGTTGGTTCAATTGGGCCAATCACGAGACAGCTTCCGAAAGATGGCCTCGCCCCTCGAAGACAGTAACTTCCTGCCATTGCTGTATTTATTACATAATTATTTGATTTCATTCAGCTGCACTTAGACAAATACCCTACATGTTTTTCTTAGTATATAAAATTCCTTATATTCTAATTATTATTATTATTTAACAATTGTATCGTAAACACTGTAGGCTGGCTTTCCTCCCCTCTCGACCGACTCTTAGGGGGGTCACATGAGCGTTAGTGGGGGCGAGAAGGCCCAGATGCTTGCACCTGCTGTTTCCACAAAACGAGTATATACATTTATGTTTTTCCTAAATACAATTCTGTGCATATAAAATATCGGCATCCTGCCATGATGACGAGAAGAATGAATCGTCGCATGACATGGCTATTATACCTGGAAATTATGATAATTGCTGTTTACACGTGCAATTTTACTTGTATATTTCTTTCCGGAGGACCACGCTTATTCGCGAAAGTAGAAGTTCAGTTTTAATAATTAATGCTTTGTAGAAACCATAACGTATATTTTATTCAATCAACAACAAAAGCTTGCTCTCAGAGCCCAAAGAAATGTAAACATACTGCACTGAACTTTAAGAATTTTGAACCAAAGACAAAACATACATTCCTAAACATTTTACCGCCCACCAAAAAAATATTATTGAAAATTTTTTTATGTGTTTGTATATTGTCAATATCATAAGACAGGGTGAATATTGGGATGGAAGACGGCATGGTTTTACAACATGTCTTTTGATGGAACCATAGCACGTTATGACTACAGCAATTCTTGCAATGCCATCTTTGCCAGGATGAAGTCTCTCAGTACGACCTATATGCCACTGAAGCGGAGGTAGATTGTTTTCCTTGATTAAGACGAGGTCGCCAACATGAAGACCTTCACCCTTAGTTGACATCCATTGCCCTCGCTGCTGTAAAGTATGGAGATATTCTTTTGACCACCGCATCCAGAAATGTAGCCGGTTGCAGAAGTTTGGTGACGATCTAATCTCTTCATGGAAAGGTCGGTTGTGTTGGGATATGGTGAAGCCATGAGATTGTCGCCAATAATAAAGTGGGCTGGTGTTGAAGCACAAAGATCATTAGGATCTGATGAGAGAGAGAGCAGAGTGGTCGTGAATTTAGAACTGCCTCGATTTGAGTGACTAATGTTGCAAGCTCTTCAAAGGTTAGACTTTGATTACCCACAACTCTTTTCAAATGATGTTTTACTGATTTTATTCTGGCTTCCTATAACCCTCCCAAGTGTGGCGCTGAAGGTGGGTTAAAATGCCAGTGTATATCCTTTGTTGACAAATTATCTGCTACTTGGAATGCATTTAGAAATGCATTGGTGGTGAATGCAGACACGACCTCAAGATGAACTGCCTTGGTCGTAAAACAGATTAAGAGACACAAATATGCCTTCAAAACACGCACATTGCGTAATGTGGATGACTTCATTTGGAATGGGCCTCCATAGTCAACACCTACATGCAGAAATGGTCTAGCTAGTTGAACCCGAGTCGCAGGCAGGTTACCCATAATAGGCTGGCTGTTTTTGGCCTTAAAACGAAAGCATGTTATGCACTGGAAAATACTGGTTTTGATTATGCTTTTCGCAGATAGTATCCAGCAGGTTGTCCGTATCGCGGACAATGTAGTATTAACTCCACCATGAAGAGTTAAACAATTATACAAATCTATTATGATGTTAGTAATACGAGAGTTCTTTGGTAAGAGAATGGGATGTTTTTTACTGTAACTCAACTCAGAATTTTGCAGTCGTCCACCAGCATGCACTAGACCACCACAGTCTAAAAATGGGATCAATATACAGATATGAGTAGAGCATGTTCTACACTTTTTCAAATTGTTTATTTCCTCCTTAGGCCTTATTTTGAACTTGCTTTAAACATATTATATCTTCAAGTACTACCTTAGCTGAATTGGGGTAGTTAAAACCTTCATCAGATGCAAGTTGTTTTAGTGCTCTCATAGCGAGAAATGGGGCAGAAGAAGCACCATATGTAACTGTTTTAAACTGATACTCCCGAATAGGTTGATCTGTGTTTTCTCGCCATAAAATAACTTGATAAGGCTGATCATCTAGATGTAGTCGAATCCGTCGATACATTTTACAAATGTCTGATATCAGTACAACTGGGTGAATATGGAAATGAGTAATTATCTCTACTATGTCTCGTTGGAGTTTGGGTCCAGTAAGCAACTCATCATTCAATCATTTGCCAGTGGAAGATGTTGCTGATGCATCAAACACAACTCTCAGTTTTGTGGTAGAGCTAGCTTCCTTAAATACACAATTATGAGGAATGTAGTAGTATATTTGTCACTTTTCTTCCGGGTTGAGGCAATGCATGTGCCAAAGTTGTTCATACTCTTGAAGGAATTTGTTGTACTGGACTTTCAGTTCAGACTGACGTGCAAAACGGCGTTCCAATTGGTGTAGTCTATTTAATGCTTGTAATCGAGATTCACTAAGGTCTGGCATCACAGATTTGAAAGGTAGCCTGACGATAGATATTCCTATCGCATCACGAGAATGTGTTTGACAGAAGTGTTTCTCACACTCTTCATCCTCTGGGCTGTAATGTTTTATGGGTGGTATTTCTTCTACCTCCCAAAATTGACGAAGAGCTTCTGACAAATCAAGTGAAGTGGTTGTTAAAAAAGAAGCAATATTGTTTTGTCCAAGCGTAGTCTTGAATTTGATTTTTCCCATCAAAATCCATTCAAATATTGTGTGCAATGCTGATGGATAACCAGGTGTAACAGGATACTACCCACTGTCAACAATATCAGCATAAACATCAGCGCCTAGTAGGATGTCTACAGGACATGGAGTGTGAAAACTTGGGTCAGCTAACTCTAAATTTTCATACTTGTGATGAAATTGTAATGGTATTGAAACAGTAGGCTAATTCGATGCGATGTCTCTCAAAATCAATGCATTTACTACTATTTGTGATGTACTACCACTCAGACATGTATTGTTTTCAATAGATGACTGTGCAAGCCTTGAAACTGGTACACAAGACTTCTTACAGGTTAATCTTAATCTTTTGACACATTCATCTGAAATGATAGATGATTGTGATCCTGAATCAAGGAGGACAAGCACTTGTTGAAGGTTACCACAAGCATCGTATATATGAACAACAGCTGTACCTAACAATACTGTACTGGTATTATTCTTTGAATTGGTCAAGGATACTGCAGTAGAGTCATGCTCTTTGACAGGGCTAACTTCAGCAGTCTCTTCTGATACCGACTTATGAAATTTAGTTTTCTTGCCGAACGAATCTTCAACATTTTCCATCTGATTCACATAAATATGACTTCGAAAAGTATCTGTGGGTGCAGAATCAATTACATGCAGCAAAGAATGATGCATTTTCCCACAATGAATGTATTTTAATTTTGATGTACAGTTCTTGACCAAATGTGGTTTCAGACAATTGTAACATAGGTGATGTAGTTTTACTGTATTAATTTTTTCTTCCTATGAATAGTTGAGGAATTCTGGGCAAGTATAAATTAAATGGTCTTCTTTACAAATAACACACATGTATTGGGTGGAATTAGCAAAAACTGAATTTCTCAAGTTTGGTGTACTCATAGGTATAACCTTGTTACATTATGTGACTTAATGGTTGAAGATGCTGTCACCAAGGCCTTACACCGAGATTCAAGAAAATCAAGAAGTTGATTGAAACAGGGAATTCTTATCTCTTTGTGTGCTAACTCGAACTGACGACGAGTGTCAATGTCCAGTTTAGGCAAAACAATATTCAAAAGTATAAAACTCCATTCATCAACTGGAAACTTAAGTACTCTTAATGCTCCTAAATTTTCCTTTATAACATCTACCAAATTTCTAAGCCGTATCGGAGAGCCAGAAATCAAAATCGGTGACTTCATGAGCTTATCCAAGTGTACTGTTACAATTTTCCTTACATCTTGGTATCGCTCTGTTAGTGTTTTCCATGCCAACTCATAATTTTCACGTGATAAAAGTAATGTTTTGATTAAATTATATGGTTCACCAGATAAAGATAACGAAAGATACTGATGTTTTTCTACTTCTGAAAGTGTGGTGTTGTTATGTATAAGAGCACAATAGAAATCATAATAGCTAACCCACTTGGTCATTTCTACCTTAAATACAGGTATCTGCAACCTCGGTAACTTAACAGTTTCCGAGTTGCTGTTTGCTCTTTATTGTTTACCATGAGTGCTTGGTTCAGACATAGCCAGTTTTGCATAAATATCCTTAATTTTATAATATGCTAAGTCGAACTCCTCGAATTCCTTGTCATAAAGACTAGTGTCTGTGTTCTTCGATATGAGTTGGAACTGACACTCTTCAAAACCAGACTTCAAGTTTTCGAGGTCTTGGAAGTAAACCTTAAATAAATCCAAACGTGTCGTGTCATCTACTATTTCATTTGCGAACGATGACAAACGATCCATACGAGTTTTGATTAGTTGAAGTCGCGCTTCAATTTGTTTACGTGACATTTTGATAGTAAAAGGCATTCTATTAACCAACAAAGCAAAATGTTAACAATTGTTAGAAACTTTCTGTTGTATCGACTTAGCATTAATAAATTAGCATTAGTTCCTTTTCTAAACAATTTAGAAGTTGATTATATCACTCAAATGAGGTTTAGAGAAAAGTTTTATCCTTAGCTAGTCCATACCTGATCCGGCACGGAGGACCATGTTTGCACGTGCAATTTTGCTCGTATATTTCTTTCCGGAGGACCACGCTTATTCGCGAAAGTAGAAGTTCAGTTTTAATAATTAATGCTTTGTAGAAACCATAATGTATATTTTATTCAATCAACAACTAAAGCTTGCTCTCAGAGCCCAAAGAAATATATACATACTGCACTGAACTTTAAGAATTTTGAACCAAAGACAAAACATACATTCCTAAACAATTGCTTACAATTGATATCAATTACTCTTATTAATTGGGGTGGAAACCACATAGTGCATTATAATTTTTTTATCAGCACAAAGGTTTTCCCTTTAAAAGTATAATTTATCGTAAAAAATATCACCATTTTTTAAAAGCAGTATATTAAAATTTGTGGCTTCGAAACTTTTTAAACAGCACCATTTTGAACCTACAAATCCAAATTTTTCCGGGGGAGGACCCCCAATCTTCCTTTTTTGGTTTGTGGTGTGCGCATGTCAACTTCTTCAGACATACTCCCCGCCCCCTTAAGATAATTGCTTAAATCCACTACTGTTCTGACCAACCTCGAATCATTGTTTCATTTATCTGCTGAGGAATACTGCTACTGTGACTCCTCCTTCACAAAAATGAACCATTAAGTCCATGACCATTATCATTTCACAGGAAAATATTTGGGACCTGCTTACAATGAGTGCAACAAATTCCGTCGTCGTCCAAAGAGGTTACATGTGTTGTTTCACAATTTGTGGTATGGTGAGAACTTTATACTTATGCGGCTAGCCTATGATGATAATGATATATTTATAATACTCTCACACAACAGAATAAAATCATATTACATTTACAAAGTCTCCGGGCGAAAGATTCATCCTTCAGTTCATAGACACTTCTCGAATTATGTCTAGTAGAATTGCCACCCTTGTCAAGAACCTTTCTGCATCCGAGTTCAAGAACACAAGTTCTTTGTTCCCGATGAAATTGATCTTGTCACCAGGAAGGGAGTGTTTCCTTATGATAATATTGCTGATCGGGCAAATTTGATGAGCCTCAGCTACCAGCCAAAGAAGGCTTCTATAACCTGCTGACAGATTCCAACATTTATGAAGCAGACTATGTACATGCACAGAAGGTATGGTCAAAATTCAACTGCAAGACTCTGGGGGGAGTACAGCAATGTATATCTCAAGACAGATGTGCTTCTCTTGTCCGATGTTTTCGAGAACTTTAGGTCATTGTGTCTCAAAACATATGGTCTGGATTGTGTTCGATACATCAGTGTGCCTAGCTTTTCGTTCGATGCCATGTTGAAGAAGACCAAAGTCGAGCTGGATCTCATCACCGATTATGATATGTGCCTTTTCATTGAACAAGAAATAAGGGGAGGTATGGTACAATGTGTGAAGAGGCACTGTGTGGCAAACAACAAGTATGATCAATATACTTACAATCCTCTCAAACCATCCATGTTTCTCCAATATGTGGATGCCAATAATCTTTACGACTGGGTAATGTCACTTCCCCTCCCTAAATGTGACTTCCAGTGGGTTGATGGCGATGTATATGTGTTATCCATACCTGATGACAGTAATAAAGGATATATTATTGAGGTGGATGTTGAATATTACGAGGAGCTACATGAAGAACGTAAAGACAGACCGTTTCTCCCTGTAAATAAGTGTCCCCTCGATCAAAAATAAAAGAAGTTGATGACCACATTAGAAAATAAGAAACACTACATAGTACATTATGTCAACTTGAAGCAGGTGGTGGAGCATGGTCTCAAGATAACAAAAGTTCACACAATCCTGCAATTCGTGCAAGAGGCATGGTTGAAGCCCTACATAGACCTCAACAAGGAGAAACGTACTGCTGCTAAATCTGATTTCGAGAAGGACTTTTAAAAATTAATGAACGATGCCACCTTCGTCAAATTAATGGAAAATAAAAGGAAACTGCAGCTTATGGAAATTGTATGCAAAGAGAAGAGAGCGAAGAAATTAATTGCTAGGCCCACCTTCAAGTGTCGCACAATTTATTCTGAAAATACATCTTTGGTGAAAATGGAGAAAGAGACCATAATGTTTGGCAAGCCTATTTATGCTTGTTTCGCAGTCCTTGAGCTTTCCAAGACACTCATGTATAGATTTCATTATGATATTATGTAGGTTCGTAACGGAGACAGACTCCAGTTGGCGTATATGGACACTGATTCCTTCGACTACGTGATCCAGACAGACGATTTCTACAGTGATTAGCCAGCAGACCCTACCTTCATGTCGAGTTTGACAGCATTGCATACCCCCTCCAACTCACCAATGCTACCCTCCTAGCACCAACGCTACCCTCCTACTAACAAAAAGGTGGTGGGAAAATTCAAAGACGAGTGTTGTGGGGAGGAGATGAGTGAATTTGTAGGGCTATGGGCAAAAATGTACACTTACATATATACTGATAAAGTCTTCAAATGAGGTAAGGGTGTGCAAAAGTGTGTCGTGAAGAATTGGTGACTACAAATCAATTTTATTTGAGCAAGCACAAAAACATGCAGTCATATGCAGCATCAGATCTCACAAGCATGATGACTACACAGAATGTACCAACAAACTTGCTCTGTCCTGGGAAGCCAACAAGCGACAACTATGTGAGGATGGAGAGCACACACTCCCGCACAGCTACAATAATGAGTGATTTTTTTCCATTTGAACATACTGTGTACATAGACTGTGTATATCATCTTGTTCTGAGTTTTCTTGTATACATAATTTTTTTGTTGTGTATAGTTTTCTTGGTTTTTTGTGCTTCAGCATTGAGTTCCAATTTTTTTTGTTTCTTTTAGTGTTTTCAATGTATATATTCTGTATATAGTGGTTTGTTTGTTTCGGCGTAGTAATCCTGTCTGCACTACTTTAGAATAGTAGTGTTGCCGGTCCCAAGCCCGGGTAAAAGGGCAGGGTAGTTCCGAAACATGTGTGTTTTCTTTATTTAAATAAATAATTAATTGAAAGGAATAAGCATGCAGTTGTTATTACACAAAATACAATAGCGACATATCATACATGTCAAGACATGTATATCTCGCTGCATGGAGGCATGCATTAGAAAAAAATAATAGTGATGATAGGGGCGACAGTCCTGTCTACGGTACATTACACATCACCCTTAAATACTCATAGTCTGGTGAAGTCAAATGCAAGTGAGCAAATAAGAAAAAAATGGTGTCTTAAATTAGCACCCCTGGTCGTAATTTCTAGAACGAAATTTTTTTTCCAGTAATCGATTAATCGGCCAAGTAAAATATTTGGTGGCAAATTTAAAAATTTTAATATGGTGGGCTCCAGTACATGTAAACAAATTACTTGAAATTTGGCAGGTAAATGGCAAACAAAATGGCGACCAGATACAAGATGGTGGATGGATAAAAATTATTTTCTTTTTTAATGTTTAGAAATTTTTGAATTTTGGGAAATTTTGGAAAATTTTTACAGTTACATAATCCAAGATGATGGCGATGACATAATCTAAGTTGGTGGTATTGATGTTATTCAAGATGGCGGCTACGAATCCCCAAATCCCCAACCTCAACCCTGTGACCCAGAAGAAACTAAATATATCTACTGATAATAACAAATATAAATCCCACAATATTATCACTTTTTAAAATACAGTATATACAATATAATACCATAAAATTTAAAGTACACAAAAATTTTAATAGTTTGTCAGCAATTTTTAAATAAAGCTTATAAATTAATCCATACTTCTGTGGGATCTTCGTATTTATAAACAACAAATAATTGGTATTTACAACAACACCATATAAATACAGCTTTCATAAATTTATATAAGTTTGTAGCTTTTCCTATTGTTTTAGCTATGGTAATATTGACACTACTTTACACATGCCAACTTGAAAACTTATATGTGATCAATTAACTTGAAAATTCTCTTCTAACTACCTAATTTTTGACTCTGTCACTTTTACTATAGTAAGTTGAGGTAATGGTCTGCCTGCTTGTTTTTTTTTTTTTTTTTTTTTTTTTTTTTTTTTTTTTTTTTTTTTTTTTTTTTTTTTTTTTTTTTTTTTTTTTTTTTTTTTTTTTTTTTTTTTTTTTTTTTTTTTTTTTTTTTTTTTTTTTTTAGATTTTCTTTTTCGATGACAAACTAGAGAATACCAGTGTTTTTATGTCTGAAACGGTTAACATACTATACATTTTTTGGATGAAAGTATAAACACCAATGTTTACATATCACACGCAAGTAAATAATAACACATCGCAAATAGTACAATCATTGTTCTTCAAAGAGCAAGAATAAATCGGGTAAAAGAGGACGTGCGACAACAGTCGCGCAGCACACAGGATAGCTTGGTGCACAACTGAACTATGCTCCTAGGCACTTATGTCTAGGTACTTACACGATGAAGCCAGCTTCGGTTGTTTCCGTAACTTTGATTCGGGTACGGTCGGCTTTCCACTTCTCCTGGCAGCTGTTCTAGCGAACTTACGTCTGCGCATGCGCAAACACTAGCGCGTCGCACGTGTAGCCCGCCAAGCCTCTCCCCTCCCCCCGCGATCCTTCCAACCCACCCGCAACAATACAGGCCTGCCTGATGCTGGCATATTAGCCCTCCATTCCCCAGCCCTGATAAAAAAAAAGTCTGATATCGTATTTCACACACAGAGAAATATTACAGTGCATTATTGTAGAAGCCTCGTCGTTCAGAAAAAAAAAAACTAGAAGTTTTATTTTTTTTTTGTAAGATACTTCCTTCTATACTTTACAAGGACTCCATAACGAATACAAGTATTTATCTTCATCATGTATTAGTTTTAAAGAGTATATGATTTTATTAGCCAATGAATGCCAGTTAAAAATTTACGAACAGAATAATTTCACTTTAGGAAAAGTTAAATGCTCCGATCATAATTTTGGATTCTTACTTTAGCAGATTAATTTTCGAAGTCAAATTCAGCCACATTATTCATACTAGTATTATGTTCTTTCTGAAAGCAATGCTGTAGAATATAAATGAAATATGAAACTTACTGTTGCCTCCTTATTGTTGCATTAATTTGTTTAGTGTAGCTTTGTTAAGTTTTAATTAAAATTGTGTTACATTTATGAAGAAGAGTGTGAACAAAATTACATTTTCGATTTGATTCGTGTTGTGTTAAACTAAAACACTGAAACCAGGGGTCGTCAGAAGTAATGGGGCAAGGGGTTAATTTAGTTCCCTTTCCATTTTACGACAGGGAGCTGCGAACAATGATAATCGTTTTTAAGTCTTGGAAATTTTGAATGGCGTCAGGTGCGATACTCTCGATACTCTATGAAGAATATATTTATTTGAACTGTACGGTTAGTTTGACTAGTTTATTTTCATCCTGTGGACTACAGTTAGCAACAATAATAGCATAATTAATACAATTACACTTGTATGGGTTGTAGTATGTAGGATTAGAGGACTATACGCCTGACGTAATTTCGCCCGTTTGA
>PNEQ01067178.1:0-32936 GCA_003012365.1 Medauroidea extradentata | reverse complement strand
ACGATGCATACTGGGAGGCTGGCAGGTGTTTGCACCTCTGCCAGTTCATAATGCCTTGTCGAGTTAGCAGGAAGTGTTCCGTGTCTTGCTAGAGGAAGACGTCGAAGCATTTGATGATATAATTCAACTTATAAGGAGGCATATACTCCAGCACCACCACTCAATCGTTTTATGCGCGACCGAAGCAGGTCATCAGTTCGTAAATCAACTACACCAGTGGATCCATCTGTACCACTGTTATGGAGCGATGAAGAGGACAATGCTGCAGGGCTACCATGACCGATGTCTTCAAAGTCGAGGTTCTGCCCCTTCAGAATAAAGACAGTGAGTACGATCTGTGTTCAACAATGGGCTCATCCATCATACGAACCAGGGACCTGGACGAAGTGTACAGAGATAGTGAACAGGAAGAGCAGGAGGAAGATGAGGATGCTTGGGAGGAAGACCGGCGAGAGCCCCGTGTGTTGTGAGACCAGGTTCGGGACCAGCGGGAGGAAATCCTGGAGCTGCAGCACCAGCTATAGGTTCAGCATGTCATAGCGGAGATCCTCCACACCACCACCGCTTGCTTCCAGGACTAAACTCTTTTCCTCCAGACATTGGTGGGGCTAGGACCTGCCTAGTCGTCTCAAGAATGATGGTGTACTGAGCATATAGTGTACTGTGTAAATGGTGTATAGTGAATATATTGTTTTATTTATAAATGTATTATCTTTTAAACTGAACATTGTGTGAGTTGAGAGACATTATTCGCCTGTCGTAAGTTTTCTTAAAGAGCATCAGATGCATCAGTCCTTTTACACTCAATCAGTATTTACATGCTGCACTGTTACATTATAATTAATTACTGTAAAAGGTTTTAAAATATGCAATAATTGAGAATGAATATCGTGATGTCGGTTATACAGCTCTGTGTATATTGTCAACACTTGTCTATTTTGCCTGTTCTAGGTTAATAAAATAAATAAATATAATAATATTAGTGATAGGGATGAGAGACCTGCTTATGGTACATTACCCACCGCACTTAAGCACATATGTATACTGGTGGAGACGGTTCAAGTGAGTAAATAAGAAAACAAAGATGGTGGCTTTAAACACCTGGTGGTCATTCATACAATTAAATTAAATATATTATTTTGAATGGGAATTTAAAAAATGAAATATGGCAGCCTCTAGAACATGTAAACAAATGACTGTTGAAAATTGGCAGGAATTTAAAATTTAAATATGGTGGCCGGAAATAAGACACATAAGATGGCTGCCTACAGCAGACGATTGGGTAGAATGAGAGAGCAGGAAAAATTAGGAACAGAATGTGGGAGCAGGAAAAATTAAGAGTGGAATGAGAGAGCAGGAGAAAATGAAAATCCAAGATGGTGGTCGGAAACAAATGGCGGCCGGAAACAAGATGGCAGGCGGAAACATAATGGCGGCGGGAAACAAGATGGCGGCCGGGTGACATCATCCAAGTCGGCGGACGCGACTCCGCGGCTCCGCACCCTCAACCCTCTTGTCCTCGAAGCCCTATAACCTATCTACTCTGATGTCAAATATCAGTGTGATAAATGGATAGCTTAACCTGCACGTGGTCTGCGTTTTCAATTGAGTAGTTGCCTCTTTCACCAGTGTGAACTGCAGAACAGGGAAAATCGAGCTGAATTTTGTCTGATTTCCTCATCTACCATACCTCCCTGATCTAATCATAAACACGGGGGAAAAGATGGAGTCCCTGACAAACACCAAGAATTCCGAGCTAGTATTGCAGCCAGGTCCGACCACTGTATCACCTTCCCTTGGTTCACCTTGGATAGCCCGTAAAGATAATTCCAGTTTATCCAGGGCTATGAAAGACCTGGATGTGTGTGGTTTACAGAAATTCAGTGTCTACGAGATGGTCTCGTGGATAGATGGATTTTTGGGACTTCCAAATTTCTGCAGGTGTCACATCTATAGTCATCGTTCCTCTTGCCCAGCTGTGGTGATAAGATGTAAGGCAGGTGTACAAATGCCGAGACAAAGACAAGATGGCATCAGGTTAAAGACCAAAGAGTTTACATAAGTAATAAGTACCCAAATGAATTACGAGTTTTCAGACAAGTTTTTATTTATGTCAAACTGCACTATTGAACCTAACATTGATGTGAGCTATAACTTTGAACAGTTCAACGTGAGTCTCCATTAATGAGCATAATTGTGGGACAAAAAGTACTGAACATTTTTTCGTGCCTCTGCACTGCCTTCTCTGTACTTTATACGCTTTTAAACTGTTAGTTATGGCAAGTTTTATGTTATAGGATTAGAAGTTGGTGGACATGTAATGGAATTTATTGTTGGTACCGAAGGGGCCAATAATTTGTCATAAATGCTAAGAATTGGTACCTGGTCCTCTTAGTAATGAAGTCAATAAATTTTTAAGATATTTTAGAATGCCCGTATTTTGTTGTGCAGATTTGTGCTACATTTTGTGGAGAGATTCTAATGATCTGAAATAAAAATAAAACTCAACTGCATATTATTACTTTTGGAATTTGTAGTTAAACAAAAAACTACACAGAAAAAACTAGCGATTAAAACTTGTTTATTCAAATAAGTCTTATAAGAATAATTTTGTTATTTTCCTCATCGGTTTATACTTAGTTTGAAGCGAATTCACTTTAGATGATATCATTTACTATCTGTTAAGAAGCCGTATAGAAATGCGAACGGGTAACATATATTAAAAAGTTATATTTATGATTGGTCATTTTAAATTAACTACAATATAAGTGTTTAGTTTTAAATTTGCGTGTACAGTGTCTTTTTAAGATCTAAGAGACTGTATTTAGTTTTGTAAGGCGTTTGTACATATAATATGAAAACAGCCAGTAAACACTCAAAAGATAAAATTCAGAATCCTATTCAGTAATTCACATAGGTATAGCCTATTGAAATTAAATATATTATTTCTTAGAGATTTATATTTTTAGTATCAAATCTCTGATAATTAAGATATATAGTTCAATGTGTAAAAGAAACTTAACTTTAAAAATGTTGTCTCATTTTTAGGCGAGCATGAGATGTTAAAAAAATTTTGGCACAGTTCGCTAGCTCTATTTAGTTCTGGAATTATTGTTCGACAACATAAGAAGTTGGATTTTACTTGAATTCCAATTTATAAATATAATTTCGTATATACAAGATGCCTGCAAAATAGAAACGTAAATTATTTATTGACTGAATGCACATTTTTGCGGAGTACATAATAACAACGTGTGTTAATAGTATTAGATAAGCTGTGGAAAAAATTATATTGTGAAAACCAAGAATATGCAATAAGTCTGAAATAATATTTTTGTTAAACATACTATTTTTCAATATTATGTTGTAAAACATAACTTCGATTGAATGTGAGTCTACAATTTCTGTAATATATGCATAACGTTGATAGATTACATATTTTGATGTAAATCTTGACATTCACACATATTCATATGAGACACTTTACTTCCAAAAATTTGATTCCGCTTGCACACCAACACTTGTCTGTAGACTGTAAGTCAACACTTGTAGCTCCATCACAGCTTGTGGAACTGTGGGCTAATGCACATTTCTGCTTCAAGCCCTCCTCGGTTCTTGTCCAGTTGTAATCCGTAAGCAACGAAAAACAAGGACATAGTATCACAGACATCTTCCATGCGAAAGTAATATAAAAGGCACTGTGGATGTGAGGGATCAATATGCCCTTCGTTGTCAATAACTGACGTCTTTCCTTCCATTTTGGGCGAAGATAGTGCATCGTAAGTCATGAAAAGATTCGGAGATGCTGTCGGCTTTCCTTTGTAATATACTCATCCAGCCATCAATTTGTTGTATCAGGTTACCTTGGATAACTTCCTGGATCTTTTGGCAGCGAATGCATCAAGGGTCTTGTTGTTTGAAGCAACGAAGGCAGAATTTGTAGTTTTACTCCTTTAATGGTGCAGGAGCCCATGTTTTCTGTTTCTTTATGCCAGAGTCGGAGACAATACTCTCAGTTGTTTCCCTTACGTGTTTAGCAACGATATCTACCCGTTGGACATTGGCACGAGTGGAAAAAAATTACCAGACTAAAATAAAAAAAAACAAAGAGAATTTAAATTTTATTTTCTCTTCTTTTATCTCTGCGAATATGCATCTGCCGTTATATAGTAAGAGAAAATCTCCTTGACCAAAGCAAACAAAACACCAATATAATGTGAAATAAAACCATAAGTTTTTTTCTCTTGTCACAAATTGGCTCGTGAAAGTCTTGAAATGCAAGATAATAATTTTGATGCTACTTTGTTTTCAGTTCCTATGATCGGCCACGCGTTTAGACGCCTTTTATTATGTAATGCTGCATTTAATAGATGTACGGAAATGTATTGTATATATTCCCTCTACCGTGTGTGCACTACTACACTCACAGCTGTCGTAATAAGGAATAAAATTACCTTGGCTACTAACTATTTTAGGAATTGGTCAAAAAATCAAATAATGTGTGTGTGTAAAATTTCGGGGAATGTGTTAGAGGGCACCAGACTGCCAATAAACGCCACAGTGAATCCAAAATCGTGAAAATTATGTTTCCGACTACCAATTTATCAGTATATTATAGATAAGTGCCATTCAAAAATGTACAGCCAACAAGATATTACTACTTCACCAAGCTAACTACGTAAATATACCACTAGATAGCTGGTCACCACGGCAAATGGAAAGCTTATGAATGAAGTTCATTATAACTGTCAATAAATATTACACACCTACAAACCCAGAAATCATACACATTCACCATTTACTATAGTCAGTAGCTAGAGATCCCTTATACCTAGGTTTTCCGTAAGTGTTTCAGGAACTGTTAAGTTCTGTTAGTAGCTAATGAGAAATGTAAATGTTTGCTTCTAGTTACTACAAAGAAACGGATAATATGATGCTAGTAATTTGCGTGTGTTGTGCGTCACTACGTAAGGAGTTTTCATACCGTAATATAACCTAGTTCTCGACAACTTTGACAGTAGATTCTTCCTAAAGTCCTGATAGACCTCCCAGGTCCTCGTTTTAGGTGTCACCGCTGGGAATCTTCTCATACATCACATTTAAATTACCCGAATGTACTGTTTCACAACTATTTTTACTCTTTCTAAGTTACAAGACGAATGTTTCTTTACAACTAGCAAATAAATGCTCCCGTTTCCATGGAATACAATGAATTTTTCTCCTTTCTAGTTCAGCCAACTCACCTGCAAGAAATACTGAACTAACAGTCCACTATTATTTAACCATTATTTAAAATTAATTAAAGCAAATAAACATACATTATGCCCCTACGCGGAATCATACACAACATAACAACAATTTTACAACACGGAGAGTGAAATATTAGTACAGAGTCCACATATGTTTGCCGTTAATATGAAGCTTATGAATTATTCATGTTTAAAACACATTAGGTTAGCTCTCTGAAACTGGACTAGTATCCTTACATAATGACATGTTACATGACATAACATCTCTGGAGTATGGCGACTCAAAGGAAGATGGAACGAGGTGTATGTACAAAGTTTAGTATTGCACAATACTGCGAGATACGTATGTGTTGACTCGGCAAGGAGGGAGAGGTGGTACATGATCGTATCATGATATGGAGGAGAGGAGTGCCACATGTTTGTCATGAGATTCTCATGCGTGTGGTGACCAGGGAAGATGAGGAAGGCCAGAAACATTGGTGAAGGTTGGGTGGTAGGCTGGGAGGCATCTGCCAGTGACTTAATATGAGCATATAGTGTTGGTTAATTTTTAATTTAATTGGTTTTATATTAAAACTAAATGAGGTATGAGTGAGGTTAGGTAGGAATGCAAAATATAAAAATTTTCGGAAGACTATGAGATTGGAAGTCGTTCTGGTTTAGCTAGAGGATGTGGTGGGGGATGTAAGGGGGCTTGTACAGGTGTGATATGGTTAATTACTTGTATTAATTTTACTAAAATTATGTTTTTACATTATGAGTTGTGAGTGGGTGTGTTTGGAATGCAAAACCAAAAAACTATTTGAGGACTCTGAGAAAAACCCTATATTTTGTTTCAATGAATTTTTTGAAAATGGCTTGCGTATTGTTAGGATGAGATTCGGAGATACATTATTAGCTTGGGAAGGTAGAGGGCGTCAATGTGTTGATGATGTTCGGATATATCATGTTGGTGTTTATTTTGATTTAACTGAGCGAGCATTTTCGTAATGACGCATTAGTGAGGGTTTGTAGGAATGAAATGTCGAAAAAATTTCGGAAGTCTCCGAGAAAGCCCCTATATTTTATTTTATTTATAGGGAATCGCTATGGTATAGCTGAAATAAGGGACATGTTTAAGTTATTATCTTGATGAAGTGGTCAGGACTCCATCCAGGTATGATAAAGTTATTTAATTTATTTAAATTTGCAAAAAAAAAATGTTTTCTGTTATGTAGTACGAGGGAAGTTTGCTGGGAATGCAGAATCGAATTTTTTTCGTAGGACTGGGAGAAAACCCTCATATTTTATTTTATTTATTGGAGATAATTTGGGGATAGCTATGATTGGAGTAAATTATTAGCATGGGAAAGGGTGGGAGGACAATGCTCATTTGAATTACTAATATTTACTTAACTTCAGTTTACAAAAAAAATTATGCTATGGAGTATGAGTGGGGTTTTGTAGAAATGCAAAACAGAAAAATTTCGGAAGACTCGGAGAAAAAGCCTTGAAGAAGGTTGCCTACATTTAAGTAAAACAATTTACGGCAGGTATCATGGACAAGTTGGACGCCGGAGACAAGGCATAACTATTTATTTTTCGAATTTTGGAAGTTTTTGTATTTTTGAAAATTTTTTAAATTTTGTAAAGTGATATTATCCAATGCGGCTGTGGTGACGCCTTCTAAGATGGCGGTGGTGATGTCATCTAAGATGGAAGTTGTGACATTATCAAAGATGGCGGCCCGTAATGTCATTCCCGATTCCAGCAATCTAATCCCCCATCTCCTTGTGCTAGAATCGGCCAAAATATACTACTGGTGATGTATAAACATAACAGTTTTTTTGGAAATGTTGCCGTATTGCCGAAAAACGGACAAAAAGAACCAAGGTAGAAAAGCCAGTTAGCTGTATTCAACATATAAGTTATAAAACATGCAGATAATTCCTGAAAGGAATTTAGCCATATCCCGGAAGACGACACAAGGACAAATACATATATAAAAACCACACAAAATATTAATTTATAACTGGAATACCGTCGACTGAAGAAAGATAAATAATAAACAATAAAAGTCAGACGAAAAAAAAAGCAATTTTGGTGTGAAAAAGGCTTCAAATGGATGAACGACGACAACGCAAATAACGAGATAAACAAAGGGACGTTAAAACAGGCAAAATACAACACAGACAAAAACAGACGAAAGCATAGTAGACTTCTCAAGACAACAGACGCGACGTCACAGTCAGTCTGCTGGAGTTCCTCAGTCTGTACATGTGCCTGAAGACGTAAAGAGGCACCAGTTCCGAAACGTCACTACCTTTTAATGTCCGACCATCCTGTCTATTGCCGGATTAAATTTAAATATTCTACACCATGTAACTTGCACGGACGAACAAAACGACTTTTCGCCAGCAATCGAGACAGCAAACGACATAGCCGATCACATGTTTTCATTGGGCAGATGCTCTCTACACAAAACAGACAACATAATTCACTACACGGCACTAACACCAGAATTACTATACCTGACGACTCATAGGTGATACACCAAATATATGTGTGTGTGTGTGTCTGCAAGTCAAATTAAAAAATGCCAAAACATTCGAAACTTTAACATTTGGGATACATCTTATCAATACGAACTGAAGAAAGCCGGTTCAGAAATATTGATACCATGCCTTATTTCGTACAATGTTGCTCAGCACCACAGATTTAAAATGTATATCCCTAGCTGAATGATAATATTGACGACACTCGTAAGAGTAAATATCATGCAGAATAAAAGATAACAAGCAATGACTATGTTCTTTGCTGTTTTATTTGTTCCATTTTTCAACTTCGTCTACAGGAAAAAGAAAATAACGAATGTAAGTTCGTTTAAAATTGGCAAAGACTCGAAACAAGAATGTGAGAATAAACAATAATGTCAGAATCTAGAATGAGTGTTTTTTTAGCTGTTAAGTTATTTTGTATACTGTGTCGTATACAATCCATGTAAGTATACTTATAATATTTTTAATATATTTTAGTTTTGAAACATATAAAAAACGGAAACGCCTACGTAGTGTCTGATTCCAAATAAAAAAACCTAACACGTCTTTACTCTACACTCCACCTTGGGCATCGTTATTTAGGTTTTCTAGTATTTCACTCCATACGAATGCCGGAAATCTAATATATGGCCTGAATTCAGATTGAATATAACGATATTTCGAATTGTTAATTTCAAAGTCGAAGTAACAACTAACAACAACAGCAGCGTAGTAATTTGATAACTGAAGTAACCTGAAACAATTTGAATTAGTATACATTGTCGTCGGTCTATAAATGACATTTATTATTCACTAAATATTCTCGCCACTCAAAATTAGATAATGAAAATTTGTCGCTCGTTTCTGATAGAGTAATTATTCGTTAATAAATAGTTCGTTAATGTGTTGCAGTTGTATAAGTTTTCCAAATTTCTTGGTTCATACGGTGATGTGAGTGAATATATTTGGGAAACAATCATATCTACAGAACCGATAAGTAGTAGTAACAACACTAGGATATGGTGTGACGCATGAAATAAAGGGCGGGGGAAACAGGAGTAGCCCGAGGAAAATCCGCTGACATACGGCATCGTCCAGGCACTATTCTCACAGGTGAAAATCCTAGTTCTCCCATATGGTGGCATGTATATCAAAAAACCTTTAGAACCGAAGCACAAAGTACTTGTAGACTACTCAAATGAAGAGAAACAATAGGGCGACTTATGGAAGTTTTAATAATATAATTTATCTAATTAATTTCCTACTGGAAACATTAATCTGAAAACGATGGAGAAGAGTCTACCACTTTACCGGCGTGCGTATGCCGCATATTCCGACATTTACAATATGGCGGCCACAAATCGAACACAGATGTACATATCACACTGTATCTTCTTATCCATAAAAAGTACTAATTTTAGCCCCATAATATTTTTTACATGTATAAAATTATCTTTCAAATGAGATGAGAATCGTGTTGATGTGATTCTTGTTGAGATATTTATGTATAAAATAATTCGGTAAGTAACCCAAAATAATGCATATCATTAAGATTATAGTTTTGTTTGCTTCCTATTGTATTTCCAAATTGCTCAATATCATAAATTTAACATTAGCTATGAAATATGTTAATCATCATACGTATGAAGTGTGTTTACAAATTCTAAAATATAATTACATTTTCAAAGGAATAGAAAACAATATGGCCCGGTTTGGGAAAATAAAATTTTTGTATGCATTTGAGTTGTTGCTTATATGAAAATATGCGCAAATGTTCTGTAAAGTACATTTTACATTAATATATAATCATCAGCCATGCCCACTTGCATAGAATTATAGTAGCTGATAGCCTGACAAGTAATACAAGCACTTGTGCACATAGCCCCTTGTCTTCTGCACACCCATTGCCTGGTAGAACATTGAGTTGTAGTGCAACCACACTTCAAAAGTTTCATCAAGTGGTCGGGTGTTGGTAATGGTATCATCTTCGTTGGTGCCAGTTTCCCATAGTGCAATTCCTAACCCCAGTTGAGTGGATTCAGGTCCGTACCCATCCATTGTTGGACCAGGTGAAAAACTCGTGGAGAATGAAGTGTTCTTGCATAATTTGTGGGAGGTAATACTTCTGTTTTAATTTGGCTAGTTGATTTTGTTGCTTTAAATGTAAACTTTCTAAGATGAATCTCATTCAACGTTTCCCAATTACGTCCATTGTACATAGAGACCATAGCTGCTTGACCTGCTGCCTGGATTTCTTCTTCGGTTTTGACTACACTTTTAAAGGCAGCAGCATTTCCATTGAAAATATCATCTTTCTTTAAGAATTTAATAGTGTCACATTTTTCCAAACCCGAAGGGTTATTATGTTGTTTGACATCCTAAAATTGCATGAGCGACAAGAATGTGACATCAGATTTCTTCGTCAAGTTTTCTTCTGATCTGCTTGATATCACAGACCGTAACACAACTGGAAGATTTCTGTGGGTCTGGAAATATAAAAATATCACAAAAGTGAATGTTTACATAATCTATAAGAAGGATTAGGTTATCAGTGTCGTCACCAATAACTGCAGCAGGATTAGTTCGTGCTGATGCTACTCCTTCTGTGACAATCAAGACATCTGCGTCTGCCTGAACTTGTATGGCGATACAGCCAGCTGCTTGCAACTTGTTACACTGGTAACTTATAAAGGAATGTTTATTTCTTTGGTGGAAAGAAAAATATATTTTATCGTGGTGATTGCCATTGAAGGTAAGAAACTGACTTTCGGTCCTTCAAAACCTCCCGACTTCTAAACCTCCTGACTTTGTTGACGTATTGTCTACATAACTAGCAAATACAATGGTTGCTTTGCCATATTTTGAAAGTACATATTTCTCATAAGCAGGGAAAGTCTCATCGAAGGTTTTTTTTTTTTACTTCAGGGTAGGTGATGGAGCAACCACTTGCCATCAATAACACAATGTAGATTTTTCAGGCATGGTGTTATCAGGGGAAACTTGCTACCATACATACTAAGCGAGCTAAGATTTTCCAGATTCCTTAATGTTTCCGTGCTTATCAAATAAAGAAGCAGAGTATGTGCAAAGCTCGTAACAGAACACCTCCTTCAAATCGAAACCAGTAGTAAGAACGCAGAGCAAAAGGCGCTGAAATAGTATTTTGGACTCAATTACAAATGCGTCTTCTTTGAGAGTAACTACATTAACTGATTTAATTGGTTTAATTTGTTTGCTTTTCCTGAACGAGAACTCGGTAACTGTTCTCCATCATCTCATTTACTAATTTACATCCTAATTCTTCAACCATTTCTGTACTTACATTGTTACCATATGTTATTCCAGTCACTATATTACGCAGGTTAACATATATTTAAAAAATATTAAGCTTTTAAATATATTGAAAATCTTTGTGTGTGTCATCATTATCACATTGTATTCTTCAACTGGCCATAGTTACTTGCTCATTAACTGCATGCTTAACACCAGAAAACACCTGCATACAATTATTCACATGGGTACAAATTGGGCGTGACATTATCTAAATGAGTTGTTGTTCAGTCATGTTTCTTCCATGTGTCATCCCACCATATCCCTTGATGTTTCTCAGGAGAACCTGTTCAATTATCAAGTCTGCTGACAGACCTCCCCAAAACCTATCACTTCGTATGATTACATGTAGACCATTCCTAAATGTAGAATGTACTTCAGGGACAATAGTTTCAAGCTCTGCAATATAGGTGCGCAGAACTTGCATACAAAATATGGCCACATGCAGCAAAAAATGGCAGCATTTCCTGGGCAGTACTAAGATGTAGTTGCATATAGCCTGTTCGTTCCGCTTTCATATTTAAAATCTCAATCATTTTCATGTATATTAGCCAAAGTACTGCTGTTCTCTATATTTTGAGTTCTCCTTCGGTTTTCTTTAGCTTCATGTTGATATTCTCAATAAAACCAAAGTCAGCTTCACCAAAAGATATACTGCTAATCAGTAGTTGTTCAAACAAAGATTGAGCTGTTGTTAAAAGAAGATCGACCTCTTCTTGGAACAGGGATCCCTTTGGAAGAATTGTGTGCATCAGAGATGATGCAAAGAAGTGACCACGAATGGCTCTTGCAATAGCTTTTCCAGTCCACATGTGTCTTACATCATTACCTGCATAAATTACTTCGAGTAATTTGGCCAATCCTGTACCAGTCATTAAACACCCAATGCACCTAAGAAAGCTCATTACTGAGCGCAGACCCTCTAGTCTGAGCACAGTATTCTTCGAGGGGCGGTTTTCTGGTTCTATGTTGATGTTTCCTAAGACTTTGTAGCAAAAAGGCTCATCAAAAGTCACTGTAGGTATCTCACCATAGTTTTTGGCATGATCGGCTACAAAATATAACATTGTGATTGTAAAAGTCTCGCTTGTTGGGTCCACGACAATTATTGGGAGGAATACAACATTTGATACTCCAGGATGTTCACCTTTGCGGAGAAGTTGATACATGCACTTCCAATCAGGAACTTTCTGCTTGAAGATACGTGAAATGTTCCAGAGGATGTCGAGGCTTTCGGTTGGATCGTGGTACTTGATTTTCTCAATACTCTTGTATTTCAGGAATTTCATCCCACTTGCCTGCGAATGGTATGTAATTATAGGAATGCGTCCTTGTTTATCAGGTCCTCAAATGAAACTTCATGTTTCCAGATGACAGTTGCAAATTTTTCAGCTGGTGTCACAGCAGCAATTATTCCCATCTCATGAAATCTCCTCTGACCATTAAGTGTAATAAAATTGTAATTAATGTCGTCAGCAGCATACTGATTAAATCGTTCAGGAACTTCTAATATCTGTGAAGGTGCAGGCAGTTGTGTTCCTCTTTCTGCTGCTGCTGAATATTCAAGCCTCAGTACTTCAGAATAAGAGCTGCAAAAAACCTAAATGATTCACAGACTCAACCACAAATCTTGAACCAGTGTATTCATGTATTTGAACTGCAAGTCCTAGCTTCAAAGGCATCACCAAGATACGGGACAGACTGCTTTCATGATTGTCTGCCCTATTGCAGCCAGTTTCTTGTCTTTATTTGTTATACTGCTGATGAGGGTTGCCAATAACAGCCTCAAAGTCTCGGCCACATAATTTTCATTGTATTCCACATTGTTGATATTCTCAATACAAGGATAATTAACTGGATCAGTTGATACATATTTTATATAATTCCGAAATATCTCAGAAGCTGAGCTGCTGCGCTTTTGAAATGAGCTTTTTCTTCGCGAATTTTGAGAAAAACGGTTCAGAAGTACTGTGTTCAGGTAAAATTTCTTTAATTTTATCGAAAAGCTCTCTTACAGTTGTCTGTTCTTCATCGTTGTCCTCCATATACAGTGCGACTTGAAGAAATGCTTCATGCAATACCATGTCTTCTGGGCGACATACACATGCTTGAGGAACACTAACAAATTGCAGTGAATAGATTTTCCATTTCTAAAATTAACTAGACATTGTTTGTGATAGCATACATCCGCGCCAGGTAAATCACATACATTTTCTATTCGCCTCTTCACTTTCTCTGCCCAGTCATCAACACGTTCGCTACCCTTTTCCAAGGTTTAAGATTGAAAGTTAAGTGTTCGCGCTTGAAACTGATCATGCATCTTCCTTTCTTGAAATATGAGTTCAGCTCAACTGCACAAAGGAAACAATACTTCTTGAAATCTAAAAGGATTTCACTTAAACGTAGCACATATGAAGTACTAGACATATTACAGGGTTTATGAAAGGGAGATTTCAAATTAACGAATTGCACTCTAAATTTCTTGTGAACTTTCTGATCCATGTTAACATGAAACTATCCTATTTTTCTTTCCTTGCATGTTATCCCGATTCCTTCTACTCCTTTATCAGTGAGGGCGGATGCCTCGTAATTTTCTAGAATTATTTCTTCGCAAAGAAAACACCTTTTAAAATCTATTTCACGGTTTAGCTGTCACCATACCAGGGAACCCATATAGGACGAAGAAAAAATACTGTACATGTATGTTAAATAACATTACTGCACAGGCAAGCAAGAAACAATAATCATAAACTTAAACCCAGGAATAATAATTTAGGCTAATTAAACTGATAAAATAATGTTTATGAGTTTCGTTGATCATTTATTTACCGTAAGGCTAACTGTGTGATAAAATTGCTCCATAATGTTTGCTTATAGACATTCTGAAATATATTTTACTCAGAGAAAAAATGTAAGGCGTTGGAATTCGTAATTAGTGATCGATAAGCAGATACAGGCCAAAATGTGCGTCTGTGTTTCAATATGTGGCAGCCATTGTACAAAAGTCGCCATATTTGGCGTACGCACACTCGTAGAGTGGTAGACTCTTAACCACCGTTTTCAGCTTACATTTTCCAGCTGATTAATGTCGAGGCTTTGCACTGATGTCACAGAAGCCTCGGCTCTTATTACCTGATAAGTGAAGTTGTTCGCTTCGCGCACTTCGCGTCGCCTTGGTTCGTGCTATTGTGATTTCAGCTTCATACTGCGTGGATGTGAAGACGCCCAGTCATTAGGTGTGTGGCCAGAACATCTACATCTGTGCTTTGTTGAAGTGTAATGCATTGAAATCACTATGCTTCCACTCTCCACCCAAACTACGAGTCCGCAAGGGAGGTATGCAGACCTAGGTCGAAGCCACTATACTGCCATGGCAACGTCGCACTCCAGCTGCCCTGGTTAACTGGCACTTGTAGTCTGCCTGCTGGCTAGTGCGCTCGGGTTTCACGAGTTCGACATCGTCACGCCGACTAGTGGCCGAGAATCACAACGGTGACCTTGAAGCCTGGTCTTAACTGAAGAACATCAGATAAAAGTCCCTTCTCAGGACAGATGGTGAGGTTGACAACTCACGAAGACAGGAAGGTATGTTGTCGAAAGCTTCAGAACTTCATGAAGACAATAAAAATTCTGAAAAGGTCGACTATGTGGTTCACGAATTGTTCGTAATTTTCAAGCGCGAAGCTCAGGGTGGTCGGCAAAGAACATTTATTCATCTGCAAAGGAGCTGCATGTTTCGAATATTTTCGGGACAAAAATATTTAAGCAGTGGGCATTCATTCTAGTTGCGTAGGCAGTTGCTTTAAACGCAATAGAAATTCAACAAATAGCTGTTGGCGTTCCCTTCGTACGTTCCCCTCTCAATACACAATGTTATGATGAAAATGTGGCCTTGTTTGATTCTTTTTCTGAAGCCACTAGTGACAGGTCTCTCTTTTGCCCTTTTATGGTACTGCGGCACCTTCAAAGAACATTACGCATTACAGAGGAAATGAATTTTCTTATAATTGCCAATGACAATGAGCTGTTTACTTTCAAAATATAGAAAAATGGTCTTTCTTAATCTCTGCCTGTCTATGCAAACAGATTTTTCTGGAAATAACTATGGATTACAAAGGCGACTATCGTCGACCCTTGGAGTGTAGAGTTGAACGAGTTTCAATTCCGAGTCAAGGTGCTATACAGTATCGTAGAAAAAATGGCACTACATTTAAAAATAAGAGCTTCAAAAATATTTCACCAATTGGATAGGTTCTGCAACAGAAATGTACAGCAAAAAATCGTTGTTACGCTCATCTCAAAAAGTATATATTTGTGCACCTCCTATAGCACAAGACGTCCTAAGTTGTTCGAACGTTTTAGCAAATGTTCGTAGCCGTCTTGGTTAATATTTTCTTGACAACACTACGGTTTCACGGAAAGTTCTTACCCAGTGACAAATAACACTTTCCTGTGGTACAAATTGTCTAGGACACTGCCACCAAATTGACGATGCACAGTCACTGCAAACTTAAACTCTGCCAACCAAAGCACATACTGTTTTCTGCTGCGTGGTCGCCATATCACTGATGGTCGTTATAGAGGGCGTATTCGGCTGATCCCAACTCCCAAGGCCACTGTGCGACTGTCGGGCACCACATAAAGAAACTTTTGTCCTTCCCCTATAATTTGGTGTCAAAATCAGTTAACCGTCTCAACACTATAATTAATAGATTTGAAATTGTACATTTTTAAATCGATGAGCCTATATTTTAAAGACTAGAGTGTAATCATGCGAGTATGTAAGCGGAGTGACGAGTGACGCTCTGTGACGGCGATTGAAGAAGATTATTGTGAAATAAGCGGTGACCAGTGACTGTGGCTTAGCTGCTGGAGACTTGCGATTAACTGAATGTTAGAGCATACACAATTACACGTAGACGGCGTTTATAAGAGACGTGTACACACTGGTTGGACATGAATTTAAGTAGTTGGTTTGTAACGTCTTAAATTATTTCTCGTAGTGAGATTTTATTACGAAATAAACATACTTATATAGACAATTTCGGTATTGGTAATTGTGTGTGCCCTGGAGTAGCCTAATTATGAATAATGAAATAACTTATAATAATGTTTTCTCTTTGTGTTAAAAGAAAGACCACAATCGCTCAAGGACTCTTTATTTTAACACGATTGCAAGGCGAAACTATGTGTAATTCAAGTACTTTTACGTACGTTGCATGGTTTGTGGCAACACTTAGCAATTTATTTGCGATTTGCAGATTGTACGACATGTTGCACAATTATGTAGTTGAATATAAATTATTTGAATCGTAAAAACACCTACGATCGTGAAAACATCCTGTGTAAAGTCCAAAAACCTTTAGCATAAATTTGCTATACTGATGGGGTTTGTAGATCGTGCATATACAGGATGGAATGTAAATCGCGGAAAAGCTAACGGGTCCAGGTAGCCAGACCTAAATCAAGAATAACGAGTATAGGAACCAAGCCTCTACTGAGAATAGTATGGGCGTAACGCCATCGTGAAAATTGTATTAATGAATATGTTAAGTGACGAGAGTTCAACAACTACTTCAAATGGAACGCTGACCTTCCGAACACGTTTCGTATGCATGACGACACGTATATGTAGGGAATAAAGTGTGAACACCATCCCATCCATTCGATGTAAACATGGAGTTGCCTCTGTTATTATGCATGTATTTCTGCACATCTGCGTCTGTAGCAGCCCATCCTAGTGAATAAAGAATTGAAATGACTTATGGAATAAAAATGTGCACATGTCCGAACACGCTTAGACAAACCGTTTCTGAGATACAGGCACTCAAATTTCAGAGCATTCTGGTAATGACGATAGGTAGGCAAACCGTGTAGCACGTACATGAAGACATGCTGCCAAGGCGCTACTGCAGATCCCATCTTAAGCTCGCGCACCGCGTCGGTGTGAGCCATTAGTTTGCGTAGATCATCTTTCATGGCGATGTGCTGTAATAAATATCAATACAGTTCCATACAGAGAGTAATTGAAGGGTATCGACTTCCCCGTCTACAGTACTGTCACTGGAAGCTGACGGCATTTCAACAAAATCCGGACATTGTGGGTCACATCCTGCGGACATAAGAAGCTCATTTTACCCAAGAAAGTGTAATTAATTGCCACAACACCACCATTGATATCACGGCAGTCCTCATGTTATTCGTGCCAGGGGTTGTCAGGTCCAATGGGACATAAACATCTGGTGTGGTTTGAGTGTGTTCGGAGGGGCCGCGGTGGCCGAATAGTGAGACCTTTCGCCTCCTACCAAGGCGATCCGGGTTCGATTCCCAGCGGGGTCGATCCCCGGATTTTCGCATGTGGGAATCGTCCCGGACGACGACGATGGCCGGCGGGTTTTCTCGGGGATCACCCGTTTCCCCCGCCTTTTCAATCCAGTGCTGCTTCATACTCACAGCATGTCACCACCCACCAGCGTTAAAGACCTCGATGTTAAGCGCTGACCAAAATCTCTCACTCACTCTGAGCGTGTTCGGATAAGTGCACCGTTTTTAGTTCCTTATGTCATTCCGGTTCTTTATTCACAAGGATGGGCAGCTACAGGCGTACATGTACATAAATACATGCATAATAACTAGGGACTGGAAAATTTCGCGAATTCAATGACCCGTAGGCTAGAATTAATTGTACTATGGATACTCAAGCCACTACTATTCGTCAACTAGTTGTTACTCAGTGGAACAGGAGACCCACCATGTATATTTAATTATTTGTGAGTAAACTACAATTTCCTTACAACAGAGAAAACTATAACACCTCCACAAATATAGCATTGCTTTGACATATACTTCCAATTTAATTGTTGCCACCAGTATTTACGAACGAATAAGCGATCACGTGACAAGAACAAACGCTTTAGAACAAAGGCTACAGGTCAGGACGCAATATAAATACTTCTATTTCGCTCATATATTAGTTTAATTTTGTTCCTACCTGAACCTGTTTTACTGTATTTTTTATTTTAATGCTTCTTTACACTGCTTTATATTTTTAACACGTACTTAACCATTTCTGAAAACTAACCATAACTTTCCCTCACAAATACATCATATGTTTGTAAAAAGAGATAACACATATTTATGCATTTAAACGTTAAATTTACATATAGCAAGAAAATATTTCTGGGCATGTTTGAAAAAGTCACTTAAATTTAATATTTTTTTTGGAAAAGTTTCGTTCAAATAGCTCAGCGGCGGGTATTCTCGAGGATCTCCGGTTTCCCCTGACCATTCATTCTGGCGTCGCTGTACACTCACCTTATGTCACCCCTCACCACCGCTGAATACCCCGATGTTGAGAGCTGACCAATATCTCTCATTCACTCAGTTAGCTTAGTTCCCCTACGGTTATATTCGACTGACTGTTGGCTAAAACCTGTTCATGCCAGTAAATATTGTGCTGTAGATCAGAAACATAAAGCGCACTAATCTGACTGACTCTTTATTGACACGAAACTTTCAAAATACTATATTTACAAAAATAAGCAGTAATGTAATAATACTGGGAGTGACAGACGACAATAGGGGTTATTTGTAGACGTCGCTAGCAAACATGGATGTAGGAAAACATACCTTCATAAATCGATATGTACTTTTGAAGATCATGTCCGTTGTTATTTAAGAGATAGATATTTACATGTGGCTATCCCGTCTTGATATCATTCGTATCCTAGCAGATGAAATGTTGCGTTATGGAAAACGATCCATTATAAAATGATAAAACTACGCCATCATAAAATAATTTCTGATATTAGCGAATGTGGGTGTTAGTAATAAATAAAAAAATACAACATTAAAAAAATTTATACTAATAATTATGTGTGGAATATTTCGTTCTCTATTGAAAATTTTTAATTAATTTTAAAGTTCATATTGTTTAAAGCAGTGTCCACCGGTTGTTACACAAAATTATATGCGCTACTAATACACCAGCACATCTCAAAACATGAAAATCCAAATAAATAAGTATAAAAGTCTAAATCCATGTCCTTCTGTATTCAACACATGGCAGCCCTACACACTAAAACAAACTTTTTAAAAATATATTTTTTTCTTTAATATGGCGAATTAACTGAACTAACAATACACTTTTTTACCCGAACAAAGTATCGAAATGAGCACACATGATTTCGTTGACACAGCAAAAGTTGTAGTTAGTTTCACACAGTTCTTAAAGCTAAAAAGTGTATGTGTATGTATTGTTGACAAAATAGGACGAATTCCTTTGGAAGTACTTTCATGCATTTTTTGTTGCGCAAACCATGCATTCATAACTGTACACGCCGTAGTTTGTAATCACAACTTCAGGAATTATTTTTACATTTATGCAACAAGTAGTATTGAACCTATAGCTATAAAATTAAGTGTTCTTAATTATGCATCATTAAGGTAGATACAATACAGGCGATACGATTTCTACAGAAAACTAAAATAAAAGGCAACATTTGTTAATGCACATTTGCATAAGCATAACGCATTTTACGAGTCATGTAGGCCTATAGGCCTATATACGATGTTCACTCTTGGCAATTAAACATAATCAGTGAGCCTTAATGCAATAGGTACAGAGTTAAATTTTTGGTACTACCACGTCTATTTTTAATGACTTAGAACACAAACACACACATATATATATATATTATATGTGTGTGTGTGTATATATCTGTATGTGTATATATATATATATATATATATATATATATATATAAACTAAAAACATTTAGTTTTACCGACCAAATATTGCATTTGTGAAACCCAATAAAAATAATGTATGGATTTTGTTACTCAAAAAAAATGTTTTAAATGCCGTTTACAAACAAATAATTTGGTAGCGCCAAGCAGTCAAAGTAAGAGATTTTTGGTTAGCGTTAGTGAGGGGTGACATGAGGTTAGCATGAATCGGTGCTGGCATGGGAGGGCGGGAGAAGCGGGGGATCCCCGGAAAGGCCTGCCGACCAACTGCATCGCTAGGCACGATTCGCGCAAGCGAAAGTCCGGTGACCGACCCCGTCAGGAATCGAACCCGGATCGTCTTGGTCGGAGGCGAGTAATCTGACCATTCGGCCACCATGCCCCCGGGTAACGCCAATCAAAATTAGTTTATCGAAACTGAGGCCATATTTTCAGTTAAACAATACTACCCTGAATTAAAATCTAAGAATATGAATTTTTAAAATATGAAATTGGTTTTTATCGATTCTGTAGTTCTCTAAATATGATATAAAATCTTTGTTTATTAATGTCGTGCTGTCTTACAAATTGTTGAACCTCTAAAATTATACTCTCGATCATTCAAGTCTTGGAGTACTACATACAATTTTGTTTAAATCAGTCATACTGTTACCAAGACACCACATAGCATGAAAACGTTTCTAATAGCCGTCATTTAAAAGTAAGCGATCTACATGAACCTAACTAATTTACTATACGTTTAGTCTATTGAGTTTGAAGCAATTTGGTTGGAAATTGTTATGGTTGGGTGAGGTACACACATGGTTACATACGCGCAGACACGATCTCTCTCAGAGAAATACAGAATGAGAGATAGTTGAGAAGCCTAATTTTCCTTCGAAAAAAACAGGCATAAACGAGAGTTGGAGGAAAACGTAATTGCTCAACAGAAATGTATTGAATTCACTTGATAGTGAGCATTTGTACAGCGTCATAAAGGAAGGGTGGGGAAATATTAATTACCAAAAGAAATCTCGCTGGCCATAGTCAACGTCCGCCATCACAAATGTGAATATCGGAAACCACCCAAAGTGACTTGAACCCGGTTTGCCGTGGTAATGTAAGTCAGGTTGGCTTTAATTCTCGTAGACATCAAGTTTATTAAGTTTAATCGGCCGTTGTCTTTGCTTAGGTAACCGTCCCAGTATATGCCTGGAGTGATTTCGGGAATGCATTGAAATGAAACCGGGTTCGCCGAGGTCGGGAATCGAAGCTGGTTCGCCCCGAATGTGAGTCTAACGTTTTACCGTTGCCGGAACCTCGGTCTGTCGTATCACCATGCTAATTCAAATTGAGTTGTCTTACCTCTATATTAACACTGCCATAAGAACGGCAAATATTCAGTTAAGTATTTTCAAGGTGTCACCGACAAAGGGTGAGTAACAGATTGTTGGCGTACGCACAAGTTCGTGTGACAAAACTGGCAATGTGCTGCGGTCCAAATTCTCCATCATAAACGTCAGGCAACTTCTAAATCGAAACTAACGGGAAAAGTGCGATATAAGCCAGTAGTTTCTTATACGGTTGGGAATATTCGGCGAGTTGTCTACCAATATAAAATCTCTCAAGACGATACTGAAAATATCAAGCAAATACATGTTTTCTCTAAGATGGTAAGGGCGTAGTGTAAGATATCGTGGCATTTCATAGAGTGTTTATGATATTAGTACAGTATGATATTTGCTTTAGTAAAGTTGCAGAGAATGAACTTAGGAACTATCGCAAACATTCTTAGATCCTACTCAAAACCACACTGAAAAACATACAAAATATTTTGTTAAAATTAACCTTACCAAATTTTTTTTGTAGTGACCACAAAAAATTTTTGCTGTCCCCAATAAAGTTTTGCAGTGACTACAAAAACATTTTGTAACCACTACAAAAAAAATTGGTAAGGTCCATTTTAACAGAAAATTTGCAGTAACTAATAAGTATTTTTTTTTTTCAGTGCAACAAAGTGAGCTTGGTGATTCAAATAAGCAGCTGTGAAGATTCGTGAAGAGACATAAAATAAGAACTAGATTCAGTTTCTTGGACGTACTCCATTGCAAAATTGAATGACTGTCAAAGAAAACTAAAATTTGTTTAGTTTTCTTTGACGGTCATTCAATTTTGCAATGGAGTACGTCCAAGAAACTGAATCCAGTCATGAACTCCCATTGCACAGTTCTATCAAAGATCATATAAAATAAGAACACAATCCACAATTGGACAGATTGACGATTCTGACCATTGCTCTTCAGTTGTAATGACTGAATGAGGGAAAAATATTCTAAAGTTGTCAAAACTGTTATTTATAGTCCGTAATGAGACAAGTCTATGCTTCTCATTAAAAAAATAACCTTCATTCAGCGAAGTACACAAGAGGATTAGTTTTTGCATGAAGAAATGCAGAAGTTAGCGTAAATGTCTGCTCAAGAAAGCGAATAAATTTATCTGGCGTCAACACACTGGCTACAAAGTGAATTTTCTCTAATGTACAATATAGGTGAGCACTAAAAAAAGCCCTGATTAATTTCTATTTTCTGCCAGTTTATATCTTTCCGCTACATGTAAACATCAACATTGCCACGTGCTTTTATTTACATAGTCTTGTACAATGTTTACATTTACGTTATACTGCTCCGATAAATTTTAGCTACAATATGTACTCATTAAATACACGGGGGCTGAATACATGCTATACTCAGTAGTAATCTTAGTTATAAATACTTGCGAGTTAACGTCTTATAACACTGGTTTCTCTGCGTTTACTGTAACGGCGCTATTAATTACCGTTACGAATCTCGTAATCCATGCACAGTATATTCGAACTTTTAAATTAAAACCGTCACTAAAAAAACGCACGACACAAGCAACTCAAGAATTAAAATTCCGTTCAACATACTACAATGAACGACGACGTTGAATGTGTTTATCAGAAACCCATATTCATTACACAACGGAAAAACAAACTGAATGACGCAATGTGGCGAAAACCTAACTCTGATGCCATTTGTCGGTGAAATTTTAAACTATCTCTGCGGCGCGAAGCAATAGCGGCGTGTGCCAACGATAATCGACTCGGTTGCGTCGCTTTGTACTGCCGCTAATTAAATAAAATTATACAGTCAGTAGGTATGTCAGTAAGAACTTAAATAAATATTTTAAAGTATATTAAATACAGAAAGGTCGTTTGCAATTGATGTTGTTTCACTAATGCTGTATTCAAATAAGAAAATACACGGGACTACATGCAGTTATTCGCTACCAACCATAAAAACAAAAATGTAACTGTTGTTAATGTTGGCTTATATGCAGTAACGGCTAGTGACTTTTTTCAAAGGTTAAATCTTTGGTGCTCACTTTATTCCGAATGGCCTATAATCGAATGAGATCTAGTCTACGTGGACGAAAGATGTGTAGATAGCATTCTGACATTAAGAAAATGTTCGCAGTATTATAGTGATAGACCTTATTGAAAACAAAAAAAAATCTGCATGTTTTCAAATTGTATTTGCGGTTAGTTTCAGTAGCTTTGAAAGAAATGCGACGTTGTTATATACGGCAGGCACTGCAACTCAAGATTTGCTTCGACAAGCAAATTATGCCATTTCGAGAAGTGGGTCAACTATTTATTAAGGAATCTTCCTTAAACGCAGTTTATTATAGGCCCTCCATAGAAAGGGATATGTTTGTGAATGTGAGGCAGTAATCTGAGTAATCTTTAACAAGTTTACTGTGTAATTTATTTTATTTTGTTTCAGGTAATCTTTCACTATTAATGTTTCTTACATTTTGTAATAAGGCATCGACTGCTTTGCGCTATGATTTGTAAGTGTAGTGGAAACGAATGTCATTCTACATGGGATGGCTGAAACTCCCACACAGCGGCCAGATTAAAAGGGACAAACCCTTCATAGTCTAGGCTGTGTTCTGGCATCACAGACACCACCACAACAACTTTTACGTATGCAGATAGGTAGGTGGTAAGTCTTTCAGTACAATGTTCCGTGTGCTTCTCCAGAACATTTCACTTTCAAACAAATAACGAAAGAAAATTAATTTCAACCAAAATTACCACGGAAAATTTCAGTGTAGTGGGTCTTTAAGTAGAAGAAAAATTTTTAACAAAAATAACACCGAATTCAAAAAATTTGCTCTGAAAAAAATTCACTAAAAAGTAAAAAATAATTACGTTATGTTTAAACTGCTTAGAATACTATCAATATATTAGGGCAGAAATATAAAATTAATGTTTTTTTTTTTTTGAGTTGGCGCAAGCCAAGGTTAACACACGTGTAACTAAGTAGCGTATGTATGCATTTAATTTAGTGAAATTTAACGTTGACTGCAACTAAGCATATATTAGTCGACATAGAAACAGCAGCCGCGCGGCGTTGCACAGCACCGGTTGTAGCAGCGGGCGTACACGGCGGGGCTGGGACGGGATTACCTGGATTAATTACGTATTGCTACATTATCGAACTAAAATGTTTTTAAAATTTTAGTAATTTTTCGGGAAATTATTTATAAGCTTGGCTGGTGCCGAATCCAAAAATAACAATACATATATATTACTGTCCTATAAAGTTATTGTACTTTAAGAAGTCTAAAAATAACGTCATTATTTTTTACTGTATAGTAGGCCTACTTTTATTTAGAATATATTTTTTTTAATTTGGTGTTTAATTATTTTTGTTAAATATTTTTTATGTCTTGATTTTTTTTCGGATTTTCCACGTATGTGCTGTTTGTCGTTACGGAGTTCCGTTGTGCCTTCGCAGTCCAAGTCAGTCCAGAAAGTCATTGACCAAAGTTAGGTACATACCTAGTCTTGGAATATCATAAGCCTTCTAATATCTTAACCAATATACATTTCGTATTTGATTTTTCCCGGTGGGATCGGTCCCCGGATTTTCACATGCAGGAATCGTGCTGGACGATGCCGCTGATCGGCAGGTTTTCTCTGGGATCTCCCTCCCTCCCCGCCCTTTTATTCCGGCGCCGCTTCATACTCACCTCATGTCACCCCTCCCCAGTCCTAAAGAACTCGATGTTAAGCGCTAAACAAGATCTATTACTCACTCATATTCGATTTTGAGGAGTTCCCTGGTGTATCTTCAAAATTCAGGGACCTGTGGCAATAAAATTAAAAAATTACCGAATTGTAATTATCCACTTTGCAACAAAATAAAAATAATGTTCAAAATTGGTTTAAAAATGACCGAGTTCTGAGGCAAAAAAATATAAGAAAAACAGCGGAATTAATAACCTCATCCTATTTTTGAATTCTGTTAAAAATCTAACAAACCATGCAGAACAAGGCCAGGCTAAAATACATTCTAGGCTGTTATCTGAATTATTCTACATAATGATAAACTGAATTAAAAGAGTTCCAAAAATGTTTTGCGATTAGTTGAAATCAGTTGCCAGGAGTATAAACATAACAGGTCCGCGACTAGTCAGCAACATGGATTTCTCTGCGGGGTTTTGCGAGCCAGGCCAAAAGTCACATTTAATAAGTTGGATCTCAAAAAATATTTTAATTTAAATCATAATTTCAGACATCAACTTTGGTGTGATGCTACAGTCCAACAAAACATTATCCCATTATGTGCCCCTGATTTGTGTTCCGAATGTGGGATGGTACGAACTGCGCACATTTATTTACGTCCTATACCTACGACTTAGCTGATAATAAAACGAGCTACGGAGTGTATGTAATGAATTTAGAATGGACGAACACATGAAACGTTTATTTTTCATAATTTAAGCATTATTATCTTATATTTTAGTTTCCAGAGTATTTGGTTAATCATGTAATGCATTTAAGATGGTATTCCGATGCGGGATTGAAGACATGCGCAGGCCAACTGCAATTGTGTTATAAAATGGCGCCTACACTTAGACAAGCTGAACGTTAATGTAGCCTAGACGTCGCGCAAGCGAAATTGTTGGCATTTTATCTACAAATCGTGTACAAATTATCCTAAAGGAAGCACAGAGGAAATGCAGTGCGTTTGCGTTTTAGAACTGATGTACAGAAACTGCGCTTGTACACAAGTTACCTCGCAGGTATTTATAATAATTAGGGTCATAGACTTTTCGCGAAAATAATTTTACCCCAGCTTGTTTCAGTACCTTACGTGCAAATCTGCAGTTCTGCTTCATAGTTATTGACAGTGTGTCTGTGTGGACTGACGTCTCTCATTTGATCGTTCCAATCACCACACGTGTGTGAATTACGGATAGAACTCTCAAGACACGTGAGAGTTAAAACATACTGTTACGGACCATGAAGAAGAACTGCAGAAGTGTGTCAAGCAACTGAAACAAGCTGTGGCAAAATTATTTTTGCGGAAAGTTCATGGCCCTTATAATAATGTACCTACCTTCAGTGGTATTTATTGCTTGTAGGCTATATTTAATGAGTCAATATTTATTGAAGATAACAATTTTTGGAACAGTGTTAATGCAGGCACAAACGTTTTATAAGACTACTTAACTTAAATAAAAATGTGTGACATGGCTTTCGTTAACATGCAACAGAAATATACAAACTGGTTGAAAATAGAATTGACCAGATTTACACCTTATAATGGATTATCAGACATAAACTTACTCTGAGAATGTGTTGCCTTTTTTTTTCAGAGAAGACAAGTGTAATTTTAAACAACAATTAATATAAAACTAAACCGAATTATTTTAAGTTGAATGTTTTTACAGCTAATGAGACGCGTATCATGATATTACTGGTTTCCTTGTAACGCATTGCATTTTTCTTAGTACATGTAGAGCAAAAGACCTATACCTTTTAGTAAAATAGTGATTTATAACAGGGAAAGAAAGTATACCTATTCAGGGGGAAGGGGTGAAAGACATTACATTCGGAGCACTGAGCTAATATCATCCACCGGCCGCCACTGGGCAAATATAATTGTTATCACGAGCTTGTTGTTAAAACATTTTTAAAAACTACACAAACAGTAAATCTAGGAGTGATGAAACGTATTTGAAGAGGGAACAGCGATCTTGTGAAACTCATCGGAGAAATATATATCTAGAGAACAGACGGAATATGCCTGACGTTATTCACAATAAGCTAATTAGTCTCATTTCTGGAAAGGACAAAGTGAACTGTGAAACTTTCAGAGTAGTGACAATTGTGAGTTACCAGTGCAACATCATGAACCTTAGCTTATCACACTTTTTCCCAAGAGTTATGCGCTTTGTTCTATGGGAGGGCCAAGTGAAGCAAAGTGGTATTTACGTCTCAGTGGTATATTAATTTCCCAGTTCCGGTTCTTGTGTAAAGTTCACTGTAAAAAAAAGTTTGTGTAATTTTACACGAATGTACGTGGCAGCGCAATCTCCACACATGTTCGTGTAATTTTACACGACTTATGTCCGTGTCTTTTTACTCTACATAACGGTAAAAATACAATAAAATACATGTATAATAACAGTACAACGGTACATGTATTCTGGCACAATGATGTGTTAAATAACCCGTACTTCAAAGAAAAAAAATTAAAATAAAATAAAAACAAAATAAAGTATATTTGATTTTAACTTGCAACCTGGTGCAAAGTTTTGAGATTTCTGGAACCTTAATGTTGATTATACCTTTAAGATTCATTAATAAATTTCTGAAGTTATTTGTAAGTTATAAACCACCTCGAATAACTTACGACTATTTTCAACTAACGAAAATTTCTGAACATGAGAGTATTCGAACTAACTACCTTATAGTTAGTAGTCTACGACCGTAACCACGAGACCAACGGCGGTTGTTAAAACGTGCAGTTCGTGATATGGGATCCATTCATTTCAGTTTAAAAAGCCATCTTAATTAGTTGTTTTAGGGATTCAATGGGATTATTTTAGCAAGCTGTTCTAACTGCGCAAGGGAAAACCTTTCCCTCTTTCTAACCACGCGAAAATTTGCTGAATTGTACAACTAATATATAGCACGGCCTAATAATTGGGCGACGTGACGTCAAGCTTGCTATACCAAGTCAACTGCCTTATTGAAAATTTGTATTTCAAGTAAGTGTATACATTTTTTTTTTTGTAAAATGACCACGTTCGTTTAGTGAAAATACTTTTTAAAAGATGAGCACAGTAAAATTGGTGTAAAGTTTGAGTTCACGGCAACAGGTTTTGCTCATTTTTAACTGTAAATCTACGCGAAAACCACATCGTAATAAAATACATACGTCGTTTCCATGTCGTTTTAAAAGCGAATTGAGTATTGAATCCCGACTGAGTACGATACATGCAAACTTTGGATCCGACTGAAACCGATTTCAGTTCGCTGGATAAATTTGTATGTGATAATGTTGGTACAATTGACATTTGTGTTGGCGACATGAAATAAATAAATCCATACAGGTATCTGTTTATTTTTCTTTCGGCTACACACGTATTTAAATTTCCAAAGAAAACGAAATGGATACAAGAATAATATTGGTACTCATGATCGTATGATAATTTTTACTCAGTCTATTTCATTTGCACCTGTCAACAGAAAATCTAAAGGCCGAAACAACTGCCGAGTGTTTGTTTACTTTCAATTCGTTTTCAGTACGATACGCGTTTTCATTACATTTTACACCCGACTCGATCCGATACGATCCCAATTTTTGGTGTAACGACCTTGAGACTCAAATCGATTTGAAAACCATCTCCATGAACGTTTTCAAAACACTTACCGTTTTGAAATCAATTTCAAACTGACATGAAAACGCAGTAATAATAAGTTTAGGCGTTAGTAAATAACTTTTATATATATGGGAACGTGTATGTACGTCAGAGATGATAAAATTGTTAAAGATTTCTGTTTAAAAATACGCATTAATCGTTAACTTGATATGGTACTATACCTACGTAAATTTCTCGAGTAAATTTACAAGTATTTTGCTGTTTCAAAACTGCACTGTGAAACAAGCATTTTTACATTTAAATAAGTGTATTTATACATAAACAGTGCGGTTATAAAACACAAAATTACGTGTAATATTACAATATATGACTGTATTTCTACACGTACATTCAAAAATGAAAATTTACATAAACTTTCTAGTAAATTTGTGTATACATTTGGGTTTTTAATCAAAGATCTGTACATGTTTTGGATCAGCAAGAACAATTGTGTATAATTACACTTACTGTACTTGTATTCCGTAATTACACGTACAAAAATGTAAAACTACCAACTATTTGTACGTGTATTTTTGCATATTTTTTACAGTGTTGTGTACTATGGCATTTTTAAAGGAATAATTGAAAGCATTGGCCTCGGTCGGTTTAAGGAAACCATTGAAAACTGAGATTTGTATGACCGGAGACGGGAATAACAATCGGTTTCTCCAGAATGCATTATTTTGGGGAATGAGTTAGAAATATATATCACAAAGTATTAATTTGTTTCGTATACAGAGTGAAAGAGATCGAGCGATGGTAAAGGTAAACAAAACCAGAAGCGTTGTACAAAAAGGGTGGGTTTCACTGCCCTTTAACAACAAGGTTATAAGGGCACGACTTCGTAAATTTTCGTCACATTTTTTTTGTGTTCATACCAAATATTTTTTCTTAATGTAGACTTTCGTTGCAGCATAGTTTTGCTCTAGTGAATTTTTTATCTTTCATAGATTTTTGCCTAACGACTAATGAACGTAATGATTTGCATTTTACGGTTTTATGTAGGCCTACACCACTAAAACCGACAGACAAACAAAACTGAAAAAAAAAAAAAACAATTACAGCGAATAACGATGTTGTAGGCTACAACTGTTGCTATAAAAAACAAAAAAAATAGTTTTTAAACAAATTCTTGATTTTTTAAAATTTTAATTTCAAATTCCAGCAACTGCAGGTAGGGTGAAGGGACAACACAACATTCATGGCCAAGCCAGGATTCGGACTCAGGACCCCTCGCACCACTAGCCTAACCAACTACGCTACTGAGGCCGACGCTGTATAAGAAAAATAATGACGTATAAGTAATATCTTAGATTATACACATATTTGCCAGGATAATGAGCTTATCATAAATTGATAAAGCAGCACAGTTGTCTTAACACAACCAATTTACTTTAAAGATATATATTTACAAGCAAACAGAAATGGGTTCTCCTTCACCTTCTGTTTTTTTTTCTGTGTTAACTTCGATCGCAGTTTGCCCAGTCTTAAATCTGTGTATCCTTCGTTATCATCAAGCGTTGTATTTTCTTCCAGTTCTATGTCGTAGAAATTGTCTGCATGTGCTGTCTGTTGTGTTGTTATGGGTCTTTTCTCTTCTCCTGGTAATATACTTTCGTTTACCGTTCTGAGATTGTTTGTATTGTTTTGAGCTTTATTTGGCATAATCCTTCGTGGATTTTATCATTGGGTTCTTTTTAGTATGTAAATTCAGACTACAGCAAAATTCGACTTGTTTTCCCTCGTTTGGTTTCGTCACATTGTTTTCTGAGACATCAGAGTACTGCAATGGCGTACATAAATGGTTCTGTTTAAAATAATTATCTCCCATTGCAAGACGTCATTCGCCCGAACCCAGTCGGAAATATGCAGTAGTATGATGACATGTCCTCCGATGCCCTCCCCGTACAATGTTGTGCTACTACTTGTCAAGAGGCTTAAATATCCAGGGAAGACAACCTAATTTCTGCTGAGATATGCAGCAAGAATACTTGTTATAGTGCACAATGTTCCCTTTTCATATACGAACAACTGGCGTCAATTCGCTTGGAAAAGCAGTGCTGATATAATTGCTGTTACCAAACATTAAAAACTTTTATGAATATTCCTATTCGCACCACCGATATTGTTACGAAATTAGATCGTCGTTATTCCAAATGCAAGTTACATACTACGTAATTTTAAAAAAATACAATCAATTTAATGGTGTTATACAAGAAACCACAGAATGTACAGGTGGTCCGGATGTCCTGTTACCACCTCCCATTCCTTTTACTGGTGAATTCCTTCACATTTTTGCTAGTATTTGGCCGTTCCTGGGTTCAATCACTTCCCACCACACATTCTTCCACACTTTACGTACTTGTGTCAGCCATTTGTAAACACACGAAGTATGTGCATATGTAAATATGGTTTAACATATAGGTGTAGCAAAACATTTGGGCCGCTCTGTACACGGCTGAGTAAAATATTCTTATTTTTTTCAAGTCGTGGAATGTGGTCAGTTAGATTTTGCTTTGGACTGTAACATCAAATTTCATAACTTTCGGAAATTGTTTAAAAATTATCTGCCCATCATTATAGTTAAGTGGTCTGTGTGCACATAACTAGATGATTATATCGTGGATATAGAGCTCTATTCATCTGCCCTAAGGCAGAATTAATTATTTGTATTAAGATATTTTAGTGAAAGCTTAATCAGTTCATGAACTACGCAAATTCTTTCCACACATCAGTAAAAAATGTTATACCTTTAAGAAAAAATTTATGTGATAACCAGTTTCAAAAAAATATTTTATTAAGTAAACCGAAATATTTTAATCTATACAGGAAATGCCCGTAAATATACAAATATGAATGTATATTTACAAACACATTTGGATGTTTACAAGTAATAATTGCACTTTTACGAATAAAATCTTGTATATTTCACAATTGATTGAAGTGTCACAAAATAATTTTGGCAACCAGTTTCAAATAAATTTTCTTTGTTAATTTACAAAATCTTTTGTAAAATTTGAAAGGCCGTCAAATGTTATTTTATTTTACATCAAACACTCTGCTCATAAAAATATATCCAACATGAATACGGATAGTTTTGACCAGTTTAATGATCTGCGACATTCTTGTTTTAGCGGTTAGACTGATACATAATTCGACATTAATTTAACCAAAATTTTTTGTAAAAGTATTTTTTTTACTGTACAGAAATTACTTTTAATTACTGAAGCCGATAAGTTGTATGTTTATAGCAGCAAGACAGCAGATAAACGGATTTGTAAGTTACTTCAGGATGTGATAATAAAATGATTCCTTGAATTGGTTATTATTATAAACTGAACCGTTATTGTAGACATAACTCACACCAGAACTAGCAGATGTGACCGCGTTCCAAACGCTTTCTTTCTTCACAAAACGAATAAGTTCAGTTTTATTATTAGTTTGATTCGTTAATTTTCTGATTTTCGGATTGTCTTTCTAAAAAATAGTACATGCCAACTCAGTGGCGAAGCGTAAAGTGTTCTAGGATAAGCGGGGATTAGCAGTGACTATACAGAACTCTCAGTTGCCTGTGTAACCATTTGATTGACAAAGGCAGGTACACTCCTCAGCCAGTAGCATGTAAGAGGTAAGGAACTAGTTCTCAGCAATACATCTAGGGCTCAGAAACACTACTATCACCTGCTCAGATTGTATAGTCGGATCTCATACTGCTTGCCTTGGAACACGTCCACCCTTCGTCACTGCTGCCAAGTAATGAAAATTTATATTTCAAAAATCATCTCCGTTCTTTTAAGTGAAATCGAATGTTTTAGCTACGCATATACTTTATTTTTCAATTTTTTATACTGACATAAATCGCATTGTTTTGATCGTGTTACAAATCTTCAACTACCTAAAACATTAACATATCAGACGCTTAACACCCTTTATTAGCACATTCTGAGCTATGACGTTCTTAATAAGATAATCTTTAGTAGTATCCAGAAGGGTTCAAAAATGTATTTTACGCAAATCTATCTTCATGCTGAATTATAAGCAAACTTTAAATATCAGCAGTGTAGACCACCCCTGAAAGTAGACGCAGTGCCTCGTATGACATGAGTCCCACTAATACCCACACTCTACGCGAAAGTTACAAGAGAAATTAACAACCAACATTTACAATATTGTAAGAATTGAACATAATATTCATATTCCATAGGAATTATAAATAGGTATTGCAGAGAACACAGAGGTAAGCGCAATTAATTACACTTTAGAATTTTTCTACACGTCTTTTTATGTTCTGACAGCATGTATGTATATATATATGTATATATATATATATATATATATATATATATATATATATATATATATATATATA
>PNEQ01067177.1:0-32938 GCA_003012365.1 Medauroidea extradentata | reverse complement strand
CGACATCTTGGTACTTGCACATGGGAGCAGGCATCTTGGTACTGGCACCTGGGAGTCGACATCTTGGTACTGGCACATAGGAGTCGACATCTTGATACTGGCACATGGGAGTCGACATCTTGGTACTGGCACATGGGAGCAGGCATCTTGGTACTGGCACCTGGGAGCAGGCATCTTGGTATTGGCACCTGGGAGCAGGCATCTTGGTATTGGCACCTGGGAGTCGACATCTTGGTAAAGGCACCTCGGAGCAGACATCTTGATACTGGCACATAGGAGCCGACATCTTGGTACTGGCACATAGGAGTCGACATCTTGGTATTGGCACCTGGGAGCAGACATCTTGATACTGGCACTTTGGGTGTGCTCGAGCACACACTGCAACCTTAGGCTCAACCTAAGAAATCACTACGATGGGTGCTGCTACTTGGTTCCCCAGTTGGTTATCAGAGACGAAACTGTTGTCACCATCTAGTAGTACCCAATGTTGCTGGTACGGGCATTGCTGTCACTGACTTATTGGTTCTCGAGATGACTAACAGTTGACTTGTTCGACATGCCACACTCAACCAGTTAATCGGTTATTTGAGTCTTAAGTGTCACCTACTAAGCAGCACTAGTGTTGCGCTGAATGGAAGAGTTACGTGCTATGCAGCCTAGGTGGAGTTATCACATTTATATTTTTATTTTGAAGTGCATAGCTCAAAAAATCGTTTGGTGGTGTGGAGCCCCAAACCGCCGAAACTGGCTTCACTTAAAACTGACGCCTTTAATCACCTGGCTATCGAGGCATGGACCGAAATTATATTTTAAATGTTAAGATTAATTAAAATCAATGCTTCACCTCTCACCGCAATTATGAATTTTGTTCAAATAGATCTTGTAATTAATAATGAATATTGGAAATAACAGATTTTTTCTTATGGACACTGGAAATGTATGGATTACTAATAATTGCATGTTGAAAGTATTGATTTATTGGACGCACTCAGCACCCTTCTGCTTGCCAACCATTGGTAATAGGAGGCAAGCCTTATACACAAAGTGGGCAGATGACTCCGAAAGTTAGGAGTCCATTGATTACCTCAGATATTTATTTAATTAAAATTATGCATTCATCACTAACTAACATAGCGTTCATTCAAATCTCCTGTATATTGCGTGTTGCCAACATGTCAGTATTCACATTTGACATTTTGAATTTTCTCGAAAATGGTTGAGTGGAGTGTGTTGTGACAAACCCTATCATATAATGACGATGACATGTATTTGACAGATTATTTGCGCAGACTGCAGATCTTGTTACTAATAAACCACATCCAGAAATTAATCCCTTCATTTACATTACTTTAAGCTCAATTAACAAAATTCAGTTGTCGAATTCAATTTACAAACGTGTATTCGACCCTTAAAATGTGCACCAACAAAAAAATTTGTATTACATAATTTCACCTCATATTTTACAAGGAATCACCTCACAAAATTTATAACATACATTCATTAATATGCTGTATATATTTTTTCAAGTACTTTTCTTATTCATTTTTATTAAGTACGGTATCTTAAGTATCAATGTGTTTTCACACACATACATTCTGATATTGCAAGAGTGTTTTCAGTTCTCAGCCTAATTGTATGAATACTGCAGTCACATCAGACCACCAAGTGACACTTGGTACCTTGATACTGCTGACATGTTACCTCACCATCCCCTGCCCCTTTATCTAACAATTGAATACATGAAAGTGTTGACGTTAGAAAATTAGAGTTCTCCGTCTAGCCTACCTGTTGAACTGCATTGCAGTAAGTAAGAATTTCATGTTCCACCTATATTTTTATACACATATTTCCAATGTATGAAAACATGGTTTGGACAAGTAAAAAAATTACACATACTATTAAAGCTATCACAAGCTCTAGAACTTACTATTTCCATGCTTAACAAACATTCACTTCCCTGTCTCCTTAATTCGCAACTTAGAGATCGCTAATATGACACTTTAAATGTGTTATACAAGTCACGCTATTCAAATACTATACATTACCCCTACACTAACATACAGGCCCAGCCACATTGACAACAACACTGGCACATACATGTCACATGACATTACACACATGCACACACACCCACAAACACTACAGGCACACTGACATAACACCTTACATAATGTAAACACCAAAATAATGTCTAACACTCCCTTATTCTGTTTAATTTCACATATAAAGCGTGACTTATTGTGCCTGGATTGTCACTTTCACATTCAAATTCACATGTCCACTTCACTTCTTCTCTTTATGATCCAACCTTTAATTAAATAGCCCACATTTCCGATCATTTGCTGTCCCATCCATGCTTCACACATTTTCTTTTTCAACTAATACCTAACGAGGTGGTGCAACACGTATACATTGGACTTGAATTTGTGAGTATCCAGGTTCGATTCCCACTTCCATCGATGTAAGTATGGTTTATAACAATTATTATATATATATATATTGTTTCAGGTTAGTTTTGAGATCAATCCTTGACATATAACATGTTTGATTCCAATCCTAGTTCCTGTGGCTGTCAAGTCACGTCTCTTAACGACGCTGCCGACAAGTCGTAGAGCATAGTAAACATAATTTGTTGTAATGTCTCGTATGCCTTATAAATGTGAGTAGTACATTTTAGCTGTAGTTGGCACAGAATTTGATGTGAGGTGCCATGAGGTGCCACCAGCCATGTTGTGACGGACCTGTCCGCCATGTTGGATGACCTTAACCTTTTAACCTTACCCTTTAAATCATACATGTATGTAAAGTCACCTCAGCCCTTCCTCTATTAACATTCCACTCCCCAGCAAGTATTTTGAATGGCTGTTAATCTCACATTGAATCCCCCCTTTAAACTCCCACTTTTATTGTCCCTTTGTTATCCCTCGTCTAAACATAATTACCTTTGTGGTTGTCTCTAAAACCAGCACGACACAAATGTCTTCTCAAAGCCACCAGATGACCCCGAAAAGTAGTGTTTATTGATTGAGACTATGCATTTAGCATCAATATAAAAACCAATTATTATATCAAATTAAAAAATATATATGATAAAAAGTTTTTTAAAACTTTATTTAAATATCATTAACGGTTATTACTTAAACCCAACTTCCATCTTAGTTATATGCCTATATGATCGATTATCAATAAAACCAAACAATCAATATATTTAGGAAAATAAAAAAAATCTATTTTAATAACACTTAAGTTTTTTATTTTAACTACCCTGATGTTATTTCCAATAGACCACTAATGACTACGCATATATTTCTATCAATTTTAGTCCAATTTCTTTGATTTCCAATCAACTCTTATCCATTAATCAAAAATTTTAATAAAATATTGCATATACTCACATGGAAGACTCTTTAACTACTCAAAAAATTACTTCTTTCACAGCATCACACTCGCCACGGAAATGACCTGTATTTGTTCATCGGTACTGCTTCCCCCCTTTCCATCACCACCACACCACTACCCCGCCTTCTTAAGAAGTCATCCCTCACTCACTGACGTTCCTGTCCGAGCCTGTCCTAACTGAACATCACATTGTACATTACATGAATGCAGATATGACTTTCTCTCTACATAGCCACCAGTTAAAAATGCCCGAACACTCGCAGCTATGTGAAATCATCAAAAAATCTCATATTGTTGGTCAGCTTCCATACCGGATCAGCTATTTCAGTTTCATACATGACTATTTTGTATCATGTCTCTACGTTTTAGCTCATCTATGGTAAAATATGTTCATAACTTAAGAATATTATTTTTATTTTACTTAAGAATATTTTCTTTATTTCTTCACAAAAATATTTAAATAGTTTTATTTACACTCTTTCAACTACCAAGATAAATAAAAAATCATGTTTCTCAAACATAACACTTAATTTACATACAATCTAAAATCAACAACATGAGAAATAAACATTAGAACTCTTGAAAGTATGTTCAGTCTTCATTTTAAAATCTACACTGTCATGTCCTTTATATTGTGTGATTATAGACATCAACAAACCATGCTTTAGTGCACTCATCAACTTAATACGGCCGCAATGCAAATGTAAATACAAAGGCTTCATAACGGAAGTGATACCTACGTTTCGTTAACCCAGCTAAAGATGTAGTCAGCTTTGCCTACGAAGTCCCATGCGCGGTTGAAGTCATTGTCATGATGGTAGTGGTCATCATCACACTGGCGAAGATGTCACCATCAGAGGTGAAGCTATCACAGTGATAGACGATGAAGTTGTTCAACACAAGTGTGCATCTCATCATTAATAATTCACTGACGTAGTCAAAGTGTTGCTTGACTGCAATGATTCAGTCAGTTACAGGAAATTAACTATCACAAAATGCTTACTTCCAATACATTTATTATTATAGGTGATTTACGGTCCCTAGAGTTGAACCAAAACCTTATATAACCATCACTGCTCTTCCAATTTTATCTATGTTATATAGAAGGAAAGCGGCGATTAGCTGATGCTAATGTTTTTTATTCTTCTTCTTGGTCTTGGAGTTGTTTCTAATGATAAATCTTCCATGTTTTGCCAGTCATAAGTATTAACAGTACTGGTACAATGAGTGTATCTGAACATTTTTTCACAAAATGTAAATTACAGATTAAAATGAAACTCATTGAGAGTACATTATCATGTTGTGAGCGTGTAGCTCACGAAGCTAATGACTCAAATGTATGATGTCTTGTAAATTTGAATCAGAAAAATAAAATGTGCTTGGTTTATACCTATTTGCAAAGGAGAATGATTTAGTACAGAATTTTCTGGAAGTGATAAAGTTTGTTCGGTCTAGAGGGCTGTACTACTGGCACAAGATGAGTGGTCAGTTTTATGAAATATTTAGAATTAACTCTAAAATTGTTAGCTGTCAAGGGTACAAGGTATGGTGACAGGACAGAATAAAGGGATGAAATTCAAGGTTTTTATAGTTTATAGGTTACTCAGTGTGGTATTTTTTTAGAAATGTATACATATAATATTTATTCGGTTTAGATGGTGATATGAAAATATATTTATTTCCAGCATAATTTTACATTATGTTTAACATGTCTGCTGTGTATAGTTGCATTCTTTATGAACTAGCTCTGCAGGTGTGCATGCACACACGTGTCTGTGTGTGTGAGTGTAATAAAAGTCTGTACTGCTGAGCTAGCATAGATATAGGACAGAAGATAATATGGTTAGGAAGTATTTATTATCTTAGAAGATTAGCATTAGATATGCAGGTATTGTTTTAAACGAATATATGGGTAATAATGTGTATATACAAGTTTAGTTATGAAATTGTTAGATTTTATTAATAAAATGAATTTTTTTTTATAATGTACCCTATAACATAGTAGCAAGATAAGTATAATTAGCTGTTTATATAAGCATTTGTGAATTATATTATCTCTCTGAATAGTTGCAATAGGAGATAATGTTGCTGTGTAGCTTAACTGACACAATTGACTGATTGGACCTTCCAAATACATGAAATGTGAATCACATTATGATTGATAGCCTTGACAGCATCCGATTTTAAATAATTACTGTAAAGATTCTAAATTACTGAGTGACGGGTAGTATGGAAAATGAACATTACAGTTATTTATAAAAAAACTGGTAATATAAATTTAGCGTGTTTGTTTAGTCATGACAGGAACTCAGGTACAAAAATAGTTACGTTCATAATAACTATATGACTTTGGAAATTAGTGGTCAAATGATACATGGAGTTTTGCTTGGTTTGTGGTATATTTAATTGGTGTTTACATGTGTTTCGATAGTATGTTCCAATGGTGTGTCTTAGTGGACTGACTGACTGACTGACTGACTGAGTAGCATGTCTGGTGTAGTTTAAGTGAGTGAAGATGGTACATTTGTTTAGATGACATTTGGTTTTGCTTGATGGATGGGAAAACAATACGTAGGTTTGTATGCCTTAAAACAGTTTAGCGAAGAATTAATATCATCTAAGTTTTGACTCACATGCATGGGCTAGCAATACTAACATTTACAGCATGTATCAGCTTTTGCTATTTGGTACAACAGGGGTGATTTTTTGTAGTGATAAATGATACAATTGGCTGGTGTAGTATATATATTTATGTGGTATGGTTATCCGATTTAACTTTGGAAAGACATGTTAATATGTATTTAGTGTACAGTATCATATAGTTTACTATATGATACTATATGATCAGTATTGGTTACTTAATGAATGCTGAGGTAATAGTGAAAGGTATGTTTTGTATGGTTGATATAATGCTTTCGGAAGTATGGTTAAGATGCATACAAATGTATAACGATAAGCTGCTTGAAGTAATGGATCTTTGACCGGTCTTGATAATTTTGTAAGTAGTTTGTAAGTTGAATTTTGCAGTTTACAAATAAAGCATGTCTGTATAATAATGGGCTATGGTTTGTATGGCACAAGGTAGCACTTTTCAGCATGCCCATAAAATACAATGTCTGACTCAATAGGTTTAGATGGTTACAGAGAAGAATAATGATATTGCTAGACTTATGAATTGCAACTGAGTGTACTGTTCTGTTAACTGCAAGGATCCTATAATAGTTCGGCATGGTTTTGACTGGAAAATCAATTATGGAGTGTTCTTTGAGACTTCGTGTTTTTATTATTAACCATGTACAAAATCAGAACAAGAGGTACTTGTTGCATTTTAAAAAGGTTCATATGTCGAGACAAAATACAGAGAGAAGTCACAAACTGTAAAGGGTCACTTTCTTTTATCTCGCAAACAATAGTTGATAGTGCTAGCAAAAACATGTGAAATTTATGTATATGCTCTAAACAAAAACGATATGTAGTCACATGAATGCAAGCAAGACTTAATGTAAGAAGATAAGTTTTAAGGTAAGAATAACAATTACATTACAGAAGAGTTGGAAAAACATTGAGCTATTAAAAAGAATATATGGTTGGAGTATAACAACACTAAACAGGTACCATATGAAGAGAGACATTGCAGATAAGCATTCAAGACATTGAATGTACACCTATATAACATTTATGAAATTGGAAGAATAAGAGATAGTTATGTAAGGTTCTGGTTGGACTCTTTGAAATCACAAATCACCTATAATAATGAACAAATGTATTCGGCTAACTTCAGAAATAAAAAGCAATCATTATGTGATAGACAATTCTTGTAAGTGACTGACTGGTAGCATTCGAGCTACACTTTGGCTACATAAGTGAATTACTGATGATGAGATGTAAGCTCGTTTTGAACAACTTTCTCGTCTACCACTGTGATAGCTTCAACTCAGATGGTGATAGCTTCACCTCTGATGGTGACATCTTCGCCAGTGATGGCGACCACTACCGTCATGATGATGACTTCGACCGCACATGGGACTTACTAGAAAGGCGGACTACATCTGTAGCTGGGTTAACAAAACATAGGTGTTGCTTCTGTTATGAAGCCTTTGTATTTACGTTTGCATTGCGACGGCATGAAGTTGATGAGTTCACTAAAGCATGGTTTATTGGTGTTTGATTGCATAATATAAGGACATTACTGTGATGATTTTAAAATGAAGGCTGAATATTTAATCAAGAGTTCTAATGTTCATAGGGCCACGGTGGCCGAATGGTCAGACAATTTGCCTCCCACCACAGCGATATGGGACGATGCAGTTGGTCGGCGTGTTTTCTCTGGGGTCTCCCATTTCACAATTTCCCATGCCCTTTCATTCTGATGCTGCTTTATATTCACCTCATGTCACCCCACACTAGTCCTAAAGACCTCAATAATGAGCACTGACCAAAAATCACTCACTCATTCACTATAATGTCTATTTCTCATGTAGTTGATTATAGATTATATGTAGATAAAATGTGTTTGGGAAAAATTATTTTTTATTAATATTGAGAGTTGATCTACAATAAATAAACAACTAAATATTTTTGTGAAGTTATAAAAATAATATTCTTAAGTTATGAATATGTTTTACCATAGATGAGTAAAAATGTACAGAAATGATAGAAAATAGTCATGTACAAAACTGAAATAGCTTATCCGGAATGGAAACTGACCAAAGATATAAGATTTGTTGATGCTTTTTGTATAGCTGTGAGTGCTCAGGCATATGTAACTGGTGGTTGTGCAGAAAGAAAATCATCTCTGCCTATATGTAATGTAGAATGTAGGGTAAGAGAGTGATATTCAGTTCAAACAGGTTCCAACAGGAGCGTCTGTGAGTGATGGATGACTTGTTGAGGAGGGGGGAGTGGGGTTGTGTAGACGGTAAGGGGTTGGGTGTCTGTATTAAGTAGTGCAGATAAACGAATACAGGTCAGTTCCTTGGTGAGTGTGGTGCTGTGCGACAAGTCATTTTTTGATTAGTTGAAGAGTCTGGCATGTTAGTATTAAAAATATTTAACTAAATCAATTTTTTTAGATAACGGAACACAGTTTATCGGAAATCTCAGAAGTTTGACTAAAGTCGGCAGGAAGGTGTTTGTAGTTGTTGGTGGTCTTAAGAAACAATGTCCTGTAGTTATATTTTAAAAACTTAAATGTTATTAAAAACATTTTTATTAGATTTTTTAAAATTTATTGATGTATTGTTTTTATTGAGAAATGACCATGTATATAGCTAAGATGGAAATTGGGTTTAAGTAATAACCATTAATGGTATTTAAATAAAGTATTAAAATAATATTTAATTGTAAATTTTTATTAGAAAAATTTTTGATTGATTTTTATATTGATGCTCAATACGTAGCCTTAATCGATGGACACCACTTCTCGAGGTTATCTAGCTGCTATGAGAAGACTTTGGTTTCATCTTGGTTTAGAGACAACCACAAACGTAATACTGTTTCGACGCGGGATAAGAAAGAGGCAATGAAGGGAGAAAAGTTAGGGGGAATTCAACATGTGACTAACAGCCAATTAAAATACTTGCTGGGTAGAGGGAGGAAAGAAATAATAGAGGAGGGGGTGAGGTCATGTAAAATGTGGTGTGAAAAACAGTATTTTGTTGGAACTCGTCCAGGTAAGATGTTTGTAATTTTTTTATTAAGTAATTTTTATATATAAAGCATTTTTAAATTAGTTTTACAGTAAATATATTTTATAATATTAATAGATTATTATTAAATATTCATTATTAAATACGTGCGTAGGTTTGATGGAATATGAACTCAAAAATTTTTTGCAAGACTCTGAAGAAACACAAAGATGGCTGCCGGAAACAAGATAGTGGTAATGTTATCTTAAATTTATTTGGAATTTTTTAAGTTTTACAGAATGTTTAAATTGTTCGAATTAAATTTTATTTTTTTAAATTTTTATCAACATTTTTGGATTTTGGAAATTTGACCTTTGGTGACACTGACAGAAAGGTCAAGGTCACTGAACATGGCAATTGGGACTGTGATGGCACCACATGGCACCTCACAACGAATCCTGTGCTAAATCTGGCTAAAACAATTCAGGACCATTGGCGACTTCTGTTGCGAACCTTTGCGAAATCTTCGCCATGGTTCATATTCCCTTGGTACAGTGAAAAATAAGGACTTCCAAAGACTTTTTAAAATATTTTAAGTGCTTAAATCTCAGTAGATACGTAAGAGATCCAAAGTTATGAAGTACTGCATGCCATAAATATGACTGACATGTGTCAAAGTCATCAAAATACTGGACAACATTGAATTTAATATGATATGAAAACCTATAAAGCCTCATTCCAAGGCTCCAAGGTAGGCAATGCCCTTAAGGACAATACAAAACTCTAAAAAGTCACTATTTTAAAACACAAATTTTTGGCCAAATGGGTTTTATTAAGGCAAAGAAACCAACTACTCAAATGGAGACTGTTTTGTTTCAGTTGTGTTTGTCCTGGTGAAAGCAATGTGTTTTAATGTCAATTTGTATTATTTCAGGTCCTTTATTTGTATTCCGTTATTTGTTACCGACTTGCTTTTGTTAGTGAACATTATTTTCTACTATTTTGGTTCGCCTAATGGTCTTTGTTTTTCAATTGGATCATTTGATATCTTCTTGTTTAGCTCTTTGGTTTCTTCTCATTTTATTTTTCAAGATTTGCCTCAGTGAAGATTTTCACCAGTTTTATTTATTACTTACTGGTTTATTGCTTGCTCTTTTGAATGTTTCTGATAAAATTTTAGAACTATTTGTCTTTTGCTTGGTTGGAAATGTCAATCTTTCTCACAAATTTTTTAAAATCTTGTTTCATAGAATAAGAAATCTTTTTGGAGCTCTAGAAACTATGATATATATTTTCACAAGATGTGTTAAAATATATTATTTATTTGGGGGGGAACCAAGGAAGTTACAACTATCCCATAGCATGCATGACGACATGTCCAAAATTGGTAGAAATGGCAAAAAAAAAGTTAAAATAATTATATAACTATTTTCCCCATTATAATGATCATTAGGGTTGGCTTTAATCTGTCCCATATTTAGGTAGGGCCTACTGTTTTGAACACAGTAATTCATTTGGCTACAGAGTTGTATAAACAACATATTTGATAAAAGAATTGTCTCACCCTCTAATGAACGTTTGTGGTATCCCTCCTCAATGCTACGATGCCTTGTTTCCTCATCTGCTGGAATATCTGTAAAACATCACAAAAATGTGGTAATTACAGTAAATAAAATACACATGAAATCATTGGATGCCATAAAATATTCCCAAGAAGATGAACTTGCTGCAACAAGAAAATGAAATGAAATAGGCAACGAACAAAAATTCATGATTGTCAACATTTTTCTGGACTATTGAAAATGTGTAAATTATTATAGCCAGTGACAGAGTCATTAAAGTATCCTAAATGTGCCTTAAGTACATAACATATAATCAAAAAACATTGTTTGGTTTCAGTTGATTCGCTGCAAGTGATAAAAGTTTTATAACGTTAAAAAAAATACATACTGACATTAAAAACAAAATATTTATTACATTCAAGTCTTAATTTTTTAATTATAGATACTGGCATAGCTCACGGGAATTCTAAAAATGTTATTTTGATGTTGCAAAGAACAAAGTTAGTTACATTCGACTGGTTGTTTATTCATTTAGATTATACTTTACAAAAAAAAAAAACAGCCACATTCTATGCATCACAAATACCATACAATCTGGACATTGTGTGACCTGGAAATGCAAATGCCACTAACAAATTTTAGTTTCTGAAAACATTTGAGGTGGAGCATTACAAGCCTTGTTGAAATTACTAGTCTTTCACTTATTTTGGTTGGTAAGATTCACTTATTAAAAATATGTAATTATAGCTCTTGGTGAAATGTATTACCTTGCTATCAACTCGGTCATCTATCTGTATCATTGGACACATAAATATGACAATCAGTAAAGAATTATTTTCAAAACATAAAAATATGTGCATTGTTTCAGAGTCACACGGTAATGCATGTATGAAAATGGCTGACAATATTCTACAGCACTTGGAAAATGCTGAAATTCTAAATATTACATTTTAAGTACTGTAATTACAACAAAGGCTAAACAACATAATAATTCATAAATGGAAAATTTAAAACGAAGGGTTAGACTACCCCACCTTAATTACAAACACTACATAAAACTGACGTTCTTTATTCATTTAACCATGTTAAAAAATCTGGAAGAAATAAATTTAAATCTTGTCAGAAACTAAACATAAATAACAAAAAATCCCAATGTTACAGAATTTTGAGGTACACGGTTCAATAATTTCTGTAGTAGTATGTGTTTAGAACATTATACGTACTTAGTACATATTGATGGTTGAAAGCCAGATTGCTGTAAGCGCCTCTTTGGTCCATTTTTTTGTTTTTGAGCTTGCACAATGATACACACTTGAATGCACATCCCACCAGAATGTTGAATGTTCTCTATGGAAAATTCAGTTACAATTTCAAAACAAATATTGTTGTATTCACCAACAATTGTTTTCCTAGTAAGCCAGAACGCTGTAAGTTTTTGGTAGTGTGTGGCAAATTCTTATACAATATGTGTCTTTCTCAGAGTCATTATTATACACTGGTTAAAAAACATGCAATGCATATTGTTGTAAGTAACGAGTTGAGCAAAACATTCATTTAAAAATTCTGGTTTTGACTGTGTTGAAGCCCTATTAACAAATTATTTACATTAAACAGTGTTCATAATGAACACCTGGATAGGTATACATATATTTTAGCAGTTAGTTAAATGTTTTCATGTACTATAGCGGGACTGCCAAAAGTCAGGTTATCATAGCTTCATTGTGAGGTTAGGGTGTTGTAACTTAAACAATGTCTGAGCAGACTAGGAGAATATTGGAAATAGCTCAGGCTGACAAAACATTACGAAATAAAGGAAGAAATTATAATAATTGTGGTAAACTGCTGAGAGATTGAAATAGGGTTCCTAATGATTACAAATAATCCTTGCCAGTGGAAACTACTTGTGCTGCATTGCATGTTTCCACAGATAAGGTTATCTGTGAATTATCAAAACATCTTCATGAATCTCATGTTCACGTGGTCGCAAAGTGTTTTATTTGGCGGAGCATGGCTTCCGTGGTTGTCTCTCTTGGCTGTATTCATTTTTGTCCAGTTTTGCTTTGTGTAAGATAACATGCGATGAGAAATGTCTAAAGTCTTCAGATGGAATTGTTGACATACCTGTTTTTTTACTCCATTCAGTGTTATGAAATACATGCATGTCTTCTCTCGTCTGCTGTCTCGTAGTATTCTCCTCCTTTTAACAATGCCATCTTCTGCATATGACAGCAACCAGTTCTTTTTTTCTTTGTACGTATTAAGTGTCTAATAGTTTTAAAATAATTCAAGACGTCCGGCTTCCGAGATGCAAAACCATTTTATTCTTGCATTTCCCGTCAACACATGGATTAGGCTTAAACTTCTTTTTCTTCCCTTTTTTTTTTTTTTGCTTACAGCTTCCTGTTTTATTTTTTTGATCTTCCTCATTTCTTTCTTAATCCACCATCTCAGACACTGCTTTCACCAAAACCATCAGTACCTGCTTGTGCATCACTGTCTCACCCGCACTCTAAATGTTGATCACTTTCACCAAAACCATTGGTAATACTTGCTACAGTGTCTGTTTGTACATCACTGTAATGTCGATACTGGGAATGTTTGTGTGTTTCACCAGAAACTTCTGTACCTGCTAAAGATTCTGCTTGTACACCACAGTCATGTCCACACTTGGAACCATGGGTCTGTTTCACAAGGAACATTGGTACTTGCTGAAGTTTTTACTTGTATATCAATGTAACTTCCAATCTCGGAATGATAATAGTTAATTCTAAGACCATCCTTACGATGTTCACCACAAGGTTGTGACAATTCTGTAAACCATGATGCAACTGCTGTTTTATTCGATTCTGCAGGTCTAGGTGTGTTAATCAAACAATGTTCATGTTGTAGTTTGTGCTGCTCAGAACTATTATTCACTCTGATTAGGTCTTCACATGAAAATATTTCAATATTACTGTTCACAATCACAACTTCAGAATCAATGTTTGGGATGGCATCATCTGCTGTTATTTTTATGACTTCTAAAGACTTATTAGTCAATTTGTCCAAATATGTCAACTCTTCAGGGTCAGTTTGAAAACTACAGGAATGATTGCTTTTTAATTTCACTGTAGTTACTGTATCTGCAGGTAAAGACTATTTTGGTTGCCTTGGAGATCTCATGGAAAAAGAACAGCTGTCATGAAGTTCATAAAAAAGCTACCAGTAATGCAGTCACATTACTGTGACTCATCAAGAAAATATCTTTAATTGGAATTGAGAAACCTCTCTAATTTGTACAGTATGTACAATTTGAAGTCGGCTAAGAACTCTGTGTTAAAGAGAGTGTGTGTGTGTGCGCGTGTGTGTGTGCACGTGTGTGTGCACGTGTGTGTGCATGTGTATATATATACACACACATAAAAAACACAAGGGTTACATTCTGGAAGTCCATTTCATAACTCAAATTTTTTGTCAGTTTAATTGTTGGCTAGGTACCATGGTAACGTTGCAAGAAAATTAAATATTTAAATATGTGTAATGTTTATAAATGAAGGATTTATTAGTAAAACCAAAAGCCAATAATTAACACAGAAAGAATAAGTAAACTCCATGCAAATATTTTGTTCTTTACCAATCAGTAACAGCATATGTTTATGGGTACCAGCCTCATTTGCACAACTCATGATATTTATCAGTTCCTTCAAAGATTTACACCCCGGTGCATTTTTTCTTTTTCCGACACATGTGTTTTTGTTGGCAAGCGTTACCAGTAGAGACCGCTTTCGCCTGGATTATACACCTGGTCTGATGTCAGATTTTCTTTTTCAACAAATGCTTGAAATTCTGCACAATACTGTTCGGCACCTTGTACGTCGGCACTTAATTTTTATCCTCGTACAGTAAGTTCATGTATTCCACATTTCTGCTTAAATCTGGTTAGGCAACCCGAGGATTTGTTGAACTCTCCATCTATGTCTAAATCTTCATGAAAGAACTTTGCTTCCTCCATATACAAAGAACTTGTTATGGGTGTCCCGTCCGCTCGTTTTTGATTGAACCAACGAAGCATAGCGACATATAAATTTCTGTATGGAGCAGTTTTTAAACTCATCCGTTTTGCAGGACCATCATCACTCTCACAGTTTTTAGCAAAATCAAAGAGTTTTTCTTTGTTACGTTTTATGTCGTTAACAGTTTGTACACCAATGCCATAATCATTAGCAAGCTTCGTCACCGTACCTCTCCTTTATCTAATCTGTTGATTAATTAGAGCTTCTGTCCAATTGTTAGGACCACCTTTTTACATTTACATGCCATTTTAACTGTACTGTTGTAAACCTGGCTGATGAAATCACTAGTAACGTAACTGTGAACATGATTCCACACGACAGTAATTGTACACAAGTGCACGTGTCACGGAGGTAACTGTTCGACCGTCTCTCTCGCATGCCACGGTTATTCAGGGCACGCACGCGCACCAGGGTTGTCCAGGGCGACAAGCCCGAAGCACACAACTTTAATTCTTTGTGCATTGTTAGCTACTATAATCTCAAAGATCTTTTCTGTATTTTATAGTATCCAGTTCCTAATTTATGATAGTACATTCTTTGATTGACAGGAAAAAATAGGCAATAAAACTAAATTTCAAAAATAAATGGTTTCCAAGATTTTTTTGTATATATTTATGGGAATTTCGCAAACAATCGGGAAGGTACTGTACTTCCCATTTGTTACTCTCGGTTAAGTAATTTCAACAAGTATTCCCTAGAATTACCCCCTTGAGTCACATTCCCCTCTTTCTCCACCTTTATTCCCCTCTTGCCCCAATTTGTTACAATATCAAGTTGCACCTCTTGTGTCAGACCGCATCAGACACAGCAATTTTACGAATTAGGTTGTATGTTGGACCTAGTCAGACCCGTTTTTACCGCCCTATTAACTCGCAAGTCAGACGGGAGCTAGTGAGCGTGCCCTACACTTTATGTTGTGTTGTTTGAAACTCAGTGCCAATAGATCTCATAATCTGCACTGGAGCACTATGAAAGATTGATTGTGCTTCAATATATTTTGATATGTTTATTTTCGTGGACGACAACAGTGTTTACTTTGTAATCTGAAATATTGTTGACACTTTTTTGTTTACAAAATAATACAGTTGTTTTGTTTATACACCATATGTTTTCATGTTTATTTCGATAATACATTTCATCGTCAACTGTGATTTTGAGAACGTCACAAATAAAAATGTATTTTGTGTTTCTGCGACAGAAGAAAAATAATGCTAGATTAATAAATTTGTGTGTTTTGTTTGTACGATTTATAATATAAATTGTGTAAAATAATGCTAACTAGAGCTAGCAGTGCTGCGAATTCTAGTAGTAGTAGAAGGAAGAGTGTTCAGAATAATAGAGTAGTGAAGAAAGAATTTTCTTCAGATGACTATTTGGACTGCAGTGTGAATAGTTCTATTATCCTTCAGTCTCACAAAAACATAAGTGATTCAGCTCAACCTGACAGTAATGATAGTCATCTCAGGCTTCATGCTACACGTGGACTACCTAGTAGCAGCTAGATTCCACACAAAAATCAGCAAGACTTCATGCAGTTCCCCTACATAAAAACATCAGGTTACCATGAACCAGCTGGGCCTTGAAAGTAAGTGGTCTTGAATTTTTTCAGTTGTATTTTTCTGATGATCTCCTTAAATAATGGTTTAAACAGATATATAGAATAATTTACACAAAAACTTAAAAATAAATATACATTTTGTTTACGGAGCACACTGGTAAACCATGAAATCCCTTTAAAAGTTGTGTTTTGTTATCAATCTGTGTTCCTGAAGTTGTATATTGCTTCTAAGCAGACAATATGTACTGTATAATTCTTACAGCCATTAACATGTGCTCCTAGGTTCTGTCATCTCAGGTAATAGAAAATCTATGCAAATCTTTAGAAGTTCATCTTTCATTTGTTTTGACCAGAAATCATTATCCCTTTAAATTCTTTGATAAAAATCTACCCCACCTAATCATACCACACGTATACAATAACGTCCCTGCACTTGGAAGAAATGACAATGAATTTTACTGAGCAAAATTTTCCCATCTAGGCACTCAAATGATTTCATCTCTCCTCGAGTTATTTCATCTTCCGGATGTAAGTCTGCTGAAGAAAACTGGCATTTTACTTCCACTATCCCACCATTATCTGTGATACCATCTGGAGTAGCTCCCATAAATTCTAGTTGTTAATTGGCAAAAAGACCACATGGACTTAGGTCGGGTCTCAAATAAGAGTGTGTTCACTCTCACTCTCGCCCACTATGGTTCACTCTTCAATTAAATTGAGACAGCCACCCTCGGATGCACCCTCAAAGCACTGCAACCTACCGTGATAAAAGGAAAGCTGAGAAAATAAATGAGTGCAGAAAACTCACAGTAAGTGTTTTCCACGTTTTCCAGTTCCACTTTTACGTTATGGTTTGAATTTGAAGGAAAACAAAGATGTCTTCCCGCAGAGTGGGTGAGAGGGAGCATCGTCGCTCACTCTGGCTCACTCTCCCTTTCGCCCACTCTCCCTCGAATTTGGGACAGCAAGAGGGTGCGATTTGAGACACAGCCTAAATATACTCTGCAAATCATCATACGCTGTGTTCTCGTTTTCTCATCCATTCTTAATGGTTTCATTTTATAGAGATGTCCAGACATTTTTTTTTTCACCAGCAAGTCACATTTAATTGTTCTGCTGTGATTACAGACCGATCTAAAATGTTAAGTAATGAATAGTTTTCTGCATTCTTGCAACCACGCATATCCCCCACTTTGAAGTAGTCATTATTTCTAAAATTCATCTTTGTTCTTCACTTCTAAAAGAATCAAGAAATATTGAGAGTTCTTTCTCATGCTCTTCAACGTCCATATCTGGTCGTTGTGCATTTGGTTCATAAAACTAATCCTTGCCACAGAAACCTAAAAAAAAACTTATTTCAGCATTTCTTCTGTACTTTTCTCAAACGTCTCTTCAGATCTGTCCTGCGTTTTCTTTTCAGACAGGATGTTTTTACAGGAAAATCCAGGACTTCTGCCATGCTGTTGCTTGTGAATGGTGTAGTAGTGTTCTGTTCCTGTGTTATGTTGCACTACCGAGGCAGCAAAATTCTATTATGCGTATCATTGTACTATTTTTGTTTCAAATCAGATGAATTGTACTGTTGGTCAGAATTATTATCCTTGCAGTGTAGATTATTAACTTTTTTAAATCCTCCTTTTTTCCCATTTCAAACCTTTGGATAGTGTGTGTGGAATTTATTTTTGTAAAATTAAATAAAACTGTGCTTTGCAGCAAATATTTTTTTATTGCAAACAAATCTCTTGTGTCCATTGTTTTTGTGAACATTGTAAGCATTGCAATAAATAAAAAGACCAAACATCTTCGAGCACATTAAAAAATTTTTGACATAATATGTGCTTTTTTATAATAGGTGTTTATGCAACATAGTTTGTCAATTGCTTGCTTACATTGTCTCGTGAAAATTGCCAGCCAAAAACTCTCTTCCCAATACACAAAAAAAAATGGGGTATGACTATCCAATGGCCAGTAGCAGAGGTGAATGAACAATAATATAGGTCTACTAATATACTTCTGCCTTAATTAAGAATATTAGGACTGCCTGATAAAAACTGACAAACAGAGCACAAGATAAGATGAATGAAAAAACACTTTGATGGTGGTTCCCTTCGGGCAATTTCAAGGGACGTGATGAAAGGGAACTTTACGTACGGACCAATTTAGTAGGGCGCTGCTTCGTGGCATTGGGAATACACTCGCCAGTTGAAGGGTAGCATCTTTTCAGTGAGCTCTCTTGCAACAAAGCTTGGAACTAAATAGTAAATTTTCCATGCTCGTTTGCATCATCAACTTTGATTTGGCATTTCCTGCAATTTTTGCCTTAACAAAAAGTAGAATCTCGTCCTGTTCATCCAAAAGTCTTTTAAAGACCAACATGGTCCTCTTACTGCTAGAACAAGAATCAGAACCAGCCTCTCTCATCTAGTTCACGTACTACTACATACACCTTCGAACAACCGGGAGTCACGCGTTCAGAGTTAACCATCATTCCTGGACTTTGCCCTGGTTACTACTCTCAATAAGGTTTTCATATACATTTACTCATGTTGTATGGCCTCAACTGGCCTTCCTCTACTGTACTTTATCATCCCTTACACGTCACTACTCCTTACAAGGAGCTATGCACTGTTATTGGCTGGACCATGGTCCCGCAACATTACATGCCAAACATTTCCAAACATTCAGGAGGATTCTATGAATCAGTCCACTCATGACTGATTATCATAAATAAGACACCTATTTTGGCTCCAATCTATGCGATAACCATTACATGCAAAAATTCAATAAAAGAGATAAGATGACACATAATCGACAGCCGTGTAGTAGCTGTTAAGGAAATATTGACCATCAGTGTATGCCCGAAAATATAAGGTGAAGGCGCAGTAAGGAGATACTACATAGCAGAGAGAGGGAAATAATAAAAACCGTTATTCAGTGTTGTGATGAAGAAACTGCAAGTAAATGCTTGAACCTCTAAGAAAGCAACCAGTAAGAGCAGCAAAGTATACGGGTGTGAAAGTAAGTTCTGTAGTCAGGATTCGTCAAGTCGGAAAAGAACGACCACATTAGTCACTAACCACTCCTGGAAAAAACAAATACTGAAAATGTCAACAAAGTATTTTATAAACTGTTACTTAGTTTATTGTGGAACTGAAGGATATTAACATCTAAGACAATCAGAGTCTATGAGGGTGAATTATATGAGTGTCGAGAATTGCCGGAATGTAAGGGTGACGAAAATGGGAGATCCTAAAAAAAACTCGCTGAACTGCGACATTGCCCGACATGATCCTATACGCATAAATCCGGATGACAAAACACCCGGAATAGAACTTGGATCGCCTAGGTGTTAAGGCAAGCGCTTGACAACCGCAGCTTCTTATGTAGTTAAGAACTTCGGGGTTCTGTTTCTCAGGAGGAATGTATAATTTATTGTGTGAATAACGTTAACCTATTTCGCAACATTACTGAATAAAGAATAAGACTAATAATAAATTTTCCTACATCTAGATTGACATTAGGAAAATCCTTTGTTAGTAGCTGACTTAACCCAGTTGGCAAGAATGTTTATTTTGTATTTATCTATTTAACAATTTATTTGTGTGTGCTACCAAATTCAACACTATGCAAAAACATTTCAGTGGAAGAACCCAAACTTTTTTCTTTTAAATATATGTAGTGACTTACATAAAGTCTAATAACTTCAAGTAAAATTATGATAGCGTAGATGATTTTAAATTCTTGTTTTGCATTCACTGAATATATTCTTGACCCCCATTCTCCTTCTAAGGTCAGATTCATTAAAAATTTATCACATACGTTTTGTTAGCTCTTTTTTTCGCAGTGTTGTAGATAATTAAAAATCCGGGTTTAAAAACTGTTGCAAGGGTTCAATAAATTTGCAAGTATTAAAATATTTTATATTTTGCCAAAAGTTGCGCTAAAAAACGCTATAACAACAAACTTGTGAAGAACATAATGTTTCAATTATAAACGGATTTTGATATTTGAAAATCATTTTACAATGTCACGTTAAAAACACACCGTTAACGTGAAAGAAAAAGTATTATTAGTTCTTATAAAGTTTACAATAACATTTTACCATTGTTAAAATTTAGTTTTTTAAAAACTCATTGAGTTTATTATTTACGTTTCGAAAGAAAGAAAACATACATTCACATTTAATACACTGTATTTACAATTTTTTGTGTGTTCACCACTGCGTTATGAATGTATAATCGACAAAATAAAGCTAATTGAATTGTGTAAAGTAGTTTAAACTATGTGTTTTCATTATTACAAGCTTTTATGTCACTTGCAATGTTCGTATGCAAGTAAGTTGACCATTTCAAAATTTGCAAACCATTTTTCAACCATTTGTTGGTACCTGATTGGACTTGAATTTGGCATACTTATGTAAGTTCAGTGACAATATACAATATTATGAGTTGCATTACATGTACATCATAATATTATTAAAATTACGTGAACTAAAGCGAATTATGTTTTTCTCTAATATAAATTGCAATGACTTGTATAAAGTAGTCAGACAAACCAATAAATAATGTCCAGAGATTCGAGACTAAAGAGTGAAAAAAGAATTAAAGTAAAAAAGAAATTTGTTTAAAAAAATTGGAACTAAAAAGTAAAAAATTAATGTAAGCTACATTTTTCAAATATGTACTGGTATATAGTAGGTATATTGTAGGTTCAGAACAACCACTCTCTTGGTAACTCATAATCATATTATCTGCGTACATGTTTATATAAAGCTTGAGGCACTATAGTTTTGTGTTTTGCATGGTTTTGTGGCTTAGCTTGTAATAAAATGATGAAATTAGTAACGTGTATATGGATAGCGACTCAATCTAAAACATTTAGGTATGTATATGAGTGTATATATGGTATTTTGAAAACATATTTTATTTTACACTTCTGTAACTATGAACGCCTATATTATGACCAATTACCAAGAGAGGGGTGATTCTCAACCTTGAATATATGTGTAACTTTTTTATAGTTTAAAATTTTCAGTTCTTTTAAAAAAGCTTGTTTAAAATTTATTTACTTATAATTTTGTGTGTGGTATTGTGTACCGCAAGCCTTTACCATAGCAAAGTATTATTATGAACACACACATATTGTAGATATTTTTACAGTGCCCTTTGATGTAGAATTAAAGTAATACCTTGAGAAGTGTGTCCAAGCAGATACTGTAGGCATAATGATATTGGTTAGTCTGACTTATATTCTCCGACTATTATTCTGTATTAGTATAAATATATTTTATTTTCAGATTTGCCTAAATGCAACAACATTTCCATTAATTTTGGTTGACTGAGTAGTTTTTTCGAAACCTTGCATATTTTTACGGACTGAAGTAAAACGTAACAGCTTTACATAATAGTTTTCGCCTGTCCTGAATGACATATACATTTTCCTGAGCACAACTGCTGCAACTCACAAATATGTTACACTTACGTAGTGTATGACTGAATGTGCCAAATGTTTCCCACCCTGCTAGTATCAACCTGGCAGGTGGCCCCGGATAGTAGGATATCAGTTTCTCTTCACACTCCCGTCCTGATAACAGCACTAGGGAGCTCAGAAGCCAATTTAACTGCCTACTATAGTAGTTCTTAATTTTTTTTCTTCAGATGCTTTTTCAATGGCTACAAGAAAAGAACATGGTAAAACATCCTAAATCCTCAATTTACTTAATTGGGAGATAACTCATCAGTAAGTACAACCACACACAACAAACCACTATGTGGCATTCTGCAAAATATGCTCCCTAGTACTTAAATTAAAGACACATAGTAAAGGAAAAAACACTCCACATCGCCAAAAATTTGTTCATACAATCAAGTTGTCCATACAAACTGATAAAACCAAATTTTTATCTCCACTCTCGAAATATATAAATCACTGGCAGTGGCCCTGATAGGAACGTAAGACTTTTATCAAATATTTATTTTGCTAATACATATTTTGTGCACGTGAGCTACAACTACGTGAATAAAAATAAAGTTAAAACATACTGCGTCTATATGATTAATCTACAGCGTACAATACATGTCACCTCCCATATTTATATTTTTAAGTGGGAAAATGTATCTTATAATGTTAAAGTAAGTGTCACACTAATTTAAGAATTGGACATTTTCCCTTAAAAATGCAGTAATCATCTGTGTAGATACATTTATAACAAGAACGAAGAGATAATGAAAAAAAGGGCCACTTTGATAGGGGTCATCACCATACTGAATTTTTAAATAAATACTTATCATTATAGCAATTCAATATTTGCCAAATGTATTATTATTGAGTTGACAAATTTAACTTGCATGGTATTTGTAACTTGTAAGAATGACTCGTTATGTCACAAAGTACCAATTTCTTGGATGAATTCAAAGGATTAATTTGATCAAATGTAGTTATAATTTGGTGAAAGTGTCACATCGCACAGTTGAAAAAGCAAAAATCAATTTTTCTCCTAATTGTTTTTAAGTTTTCACATGCCCAGCAGTGTCACAGTACTGCCATTCCTTGGGAACTTTTGCAAAACTCCGCCATTGCGTGAATTATCGAGCCCATTACTGACGCCCTAAACCAGTCAAACCTTGCCAATTGTGTAGTGCCATTGCAAGGTTGGGCGTGGAACGTGCCGTTTCATCTAGAGGTGCTTATGAAAATTCATGAGAGTAGGGTAAGGTAGGGTAGGTCAGCCAAAATTTCAAGATTAATGTGTACAAAATTTTATCTGGATGACACTACCATTTGTTTGAATTTCAACTGACAGTCTCTTGATCAACTTCTTACTCACCCTGAAAAGCATTATAGGTGAATTACTGACAAGAGCCTGTCACACGACTGAGATAACTGTCCCTACTCCAGCAGGTGAGTTTTCAAAAATGCTTGTTGTGGTTTTGTTTATCTACTGATTACATTTGTTTGAGAGCCAAATAGAGACTTTCGTCTGCTAACTGCTGCTTACCCTGCTCGTCAGACTGTCAGGTGGACATTCAAAGTAAGTAAATTTCACTAGGGTTATGTTTCGAACAACTTAAACTATAATTTTGGCTAAGTAATGTACCAGTGTCCATGATGTCCATGATGGTTACAGAAAAACAGAAACCAAGAGCAGGATGAGGAAGCCCGATGCGTCCAGCCCTCTGGAAACATGTAAGCACCGGTCTATGGGGCAAAGGTCGGAGGCTGCGGGAAATAAGACCACAGTATTTCTTCAGGTACACTCAGTAAAACTAGAGTTTTATGCAATCCTAGTGGAGGGCAGTCTGGATACTTTTTATTGCAACATGGTTGTGGACACCGGAGCAACCGTTACTGTTGCCCGACCGAACTTCTTGGGGCCTTCTCCCAAGCAGTCAAAGGGCCATAATCACAGACAACACTTTCTGACAACAGTGCGAGACCACGCCAATTAAGGGGAAGAAAAAGGTACAGTTGTAGTTGGATGACCTCTGCATTGAGCACGAAGTGTACATAGCCGACATAAAAGATGAATGTTTATTGGGCCTGGATGTGTTGCGCAAGTTAGAGTGCTGTATAGATACTCAGTCGGAAGCACTAAAGGCTGGTAACCAAGAACTGGTAATGATCACACAAAACGAACTATCCTACCTAACCAGCTGCCAAGTGGTCTGTTGTGAGACAACTGTTTTGCCAGTGTCCAGTGAAACTGTCATCCCCGCACTGTGTCGAGGCAATTTTGTGTGGCGTGTAGCTCTGGTCGAACATATGGGAAGAGGAAGCAGCTTACTTGATGAGGTGGCGGTAGCAAGAACATTGGTTTCGCCGAGTTCTGGAAATTTACCTGTTTGAATGGTCAACTTGTCAAACAGGGTAATCCAGCTTGAGGAGGGGGTCATAATAGGTGTGTGCAAACAAGTCTCCCAAATAACTACATACGACAACGAAGCCATCAAGTCAGGCGACCTTGATTGGCCAGAACCACCCAAGGAAATACTGACTAGAACCAGAGAAAAACTGAACTGGAGACAAGAAAAGACTGTGGCAGAACTTCTGATGTAAAACAAGAAAACTTTCTTATGTGGGTCACTTGATCTTGGCAGAACATCTGCTACCCAACACCACATTGATACAGAAGAATCTAGGCCAATCAAACAACCCTCAAGGCGACTGCCTCTGGCTACACAAGAAACTGTGGATGGCATCTTGAAGGAAATTAAGGACTTGGATGTGATCGGGCCATCGGTCAGCCCTTGGTCGTCACCTGTTGTGCTAGTTAAGAAGAAAGATGGGTCCACAAGATTTTGCGTGTATTACCACCAGCTGAATGATGTGACCAAAAAGGACTGCTAACCCCTCCCCCGGATTGATGAAACACTGTACAGCCTGACAGGGTCACAATGGTTCTCTACACTTGACATGAAGAGTGGCTACTGGCAATGTGAGGTGGCACAAGAGGACAGGGAGAAGACAGCATTCTCGTGCAAGGGAAAGGAACTTAGCAGTTCAGAGTCATGCAGTTTGGGCTATGCAATGCCCCTGCTACCTTCGAACGACTATTACTGGGGAGTATCGCTGGCGCCAACCCTCATAACCATCAACTCAGTCCATAAGTCAATCATGTCTCGTAGCAACGGTATCAAGTGGCTTGCCAAAGTGTGGCCAGGTGCCTAGCAGAAACAACACATAGTATCAGGTCAGTTGCAAACGTCCGCACCATGCGTGAATCGATAGTGCTGGACGACGCCAGCGAGCTGTCGAGAGCAAGAGGACAGTGACGTCACCAGCCCCACACTCCAGTTCCGCGACGTACTGTAGGAGGGCACATGCATGACACCCTCTGCAGTGATACCAACACACGAACAACCACGCAGGTCAACTGTGAAACGCGCAGCCGCGACAGAGACAGCAACATGGATAAGTGTGTCAAGTGTGAATTCAAAAAACAAATCAACCTACTAAACTACAACGCTTGGGACCAAGTGCTGTGCCAGTGTCCAACAGGGGAGTGTATCGTCTCAACTACATCAACCCAGCAGTGTGCACGTGATGGCAAAGGTAAGCAATTGGCTACATGTCAGGGTTGCAAAGTACAGGTACACACAAAGTGCATGAACTACTGGGAGTATGAAACATACAGGGACAGTGTGTTCAATTGCAAAACATGTAGGGCAGGAGAGTCAGAGCAGAAACCCGTGTTGCCAACAACACCACATACCATTGAACCACAGATACTGCCAGCAAGGTTATGTTCACCACCGGGAATGACTGGACCAGACCGTACCATGTTGTTACCAACCTTTTCAGGGAGTGAGGCAGAGGACCAGCGCATCTTTCTTAGTGTTTGTGAGGGTAAACTTTTGCGCTATAGGGTGGATAGCGACAACTGGACTGAGGTCACTGCTAATCGTCTCTGCGGAGCAGCTGCCCTCCTGGTACGGTTTAGTGAGAGATTATCAGGTCACTTGGACGTCATTTTGCACGCGACTACTCAGCAGGTTTGAAACTAGCACAGATCACATACAAAACCAGGCCAAATTATATCATGAACAACAGAGGGAGAAGGAGGGCACTGAGGAGTTTACACGCAAGGCAGCATCGTTCAAAAGACCGCATCCAGAACAACCAGTCAAGCGAGTGTTAGAGGTGGTAGTCGCCTTAGCATCTCCGTCACTTAAACCATACTTGTGCACTATTTCAAGACACCAGTTTGAACATTTCGTATGGGAGGCTTGCGAGTGTGAAAAGGACGTTACTGTAAACATGTGCTTCCAGAATCACACAAAAACAAACCAGCCACCACAGACAACCCAGCAGTAGTACCACAACCCCTGCAGCATCAACAACAACGTAACTACTGGACTTTTCCAACTTCGCCACCACAATACCAGTCGCAGAACAAGCCAGCACCAGTTACACCATGTCGCTACTGTCCAGGGGAGGAATACCACTGGCACAACGAGTGCGCAAACCACTGTCACCAGCAGGGGAAACTAAGTGAGGGTGTTGGTAACCTGGTATTCACACCGACCTCCACACGAGACATAACTGCTGTGAATGCCACGCTGTACTGAGTCACTGAGGCCAGAGTGCGAACAATGCGAGTGAAAGTCAACCTAGAGGGCAAAACAGTAACAGCGTTAATTGACACTGCCGCCAGTCATAACTTTGTGCATGAAGGTCTATTGGGTGGCAGTACCACCCGTATCCCACCATGACGAACGACTACAGTTCGCCACCACGCGACAGAAAAGCGAAGCAGCGAGCAGTGCACATGTCAACATAAACATAAGGAAGCTGTCAACTCAGGCAGAAGTGTTGGGCGTAGCAGATCTGTGTGAGGAGCTGATACTGGGGCTACCCTGGATAACTGACAACAACGCAGTAGTCGAACCACACCACGCACACCACGAACGTTTCCACATAGGCACTAGAAGTCACTGAACTCACTACACCATCGTGATGGGCCCACCTGCCGTGGCATCCGTTGTGTCGTTGAACCAGTTCACTCATGGAGTACCATAACAACAACAACGAGCGGTGCAACATCTACTACAGTAGTAGCCACCATTTTCAGTGACCTGGGGCCAGTGCATCAGACAACAGCAGCAGAGAATGCCATCCCGACCATGCACAACGAACCAGTGTACGACAAGCCACGAGACCCAGGTATCTACTTTCACGTCGTCATCAATACACAGGTATGGGAAATGTTAAACTATCATGTTATTGAACCGACCAACAGCTTTTACAACTCTTGAATCACGTTAGCACCCAAGAACACAGGGGAATGGAGATCCTGTGTGGATTTTCATGCTATCAACAAAATAACAGTACATTTGCCACCTCCAATAATTAACCATAGAGACGTTAGCCACATTAGGACCAGCTGCCGTGTTTTCATCTTTTGACATGAAGTCAGGGTATTGGCAGGATCATGAGAAAACCGCATTCACTACCCCAGATGGATGTAGATTTCAGTTTGTTGTCATGCTGTTCGGACTTAAATGTGCACCCGTCATGTTTCAGAAACTCATGATTAAGGTATTGGACAGGTATGTTAATAAGTTTGCTGTGGCATACCTAGATGACATTCTGATATGGTACCATAGTTGGGAGGACCATTTAGACCATCTCAGTCTTGTGTTCGAACGTCTTGAACAGCATGGCCTCGAGTGCAGTGTTGCCAAGCGAAAGTAAGGGATGACAGAGTTAGGAATCCTTGGGCATTATTTACACCGGACGGACATGAACCAGACACAGCGCAGTTGATGAAAATTCAGGACGCGCAGCCTCCACGCTCATGTAAACATGTCAGGAAGTTCTTCGGACTTTTAAACTGGTTCCGCAAGTTTATTCCCAATTTTGCACAACTTACAGCACTCCGACAGAATTATTGTCAAACAAACGTAAGTTCACGTGGACACCGCAAACAGAATCTACATTCAATGCCACCAAGCTAGCTTTTCAAAATTGTAAACAACTAGCGCGGTATAATCCTAAGTTGCAAGTCATAGCTGCTTTGAAAGCTAGTAAATCTATAACTTAATTCAACTATTTTATTTCTAATTATAAAACCTCTATCTCTAAGATCTCAGAGAATTGCCCACATATAAAGTTTTTGCTAAACTTGTAACAATGTGTTCATGTCAGGTATGTAAACTAAACCATCACCACACCTGGAACAAGACAAGCAATAGGTACGCGACCAAAACACCCATCCCTGGGATAATAGAGTCTCTAAGAGTGATACTGGGGAGTACTGCTGGCACCCACCCTCATAACCATCAATTCAGTCTATAAGTCAGTCACATCTCATATCAACGGAGTCAACATGCAAACACAAACACACATGCAAACACACACACAAACAAACACAGGCACAAACTGACGCAGTGTCCGGTGAGAGTGAGGTAGGAACGGAGCTGCGTTGAAATGCTCTGGGCGCCACCCGGTTAAGCGTGTAGCCGGGAACACGAGGCTCAACGGGTCGTGGTCTGTTTGTGCCGGAGGGCCCCTCTCTCACCTGGCAAGTCAGAACAGCTGCGTATCGGGAAAAGCAGGGAGGACCTGGAGAAAACTTCACCTTACATGGACACTTATGGGGCGGTCCACAGCCCCATACCCTAAGGCCTTAAGCGAGCCAGTTCCAAATGGCAAAACAAAGTAAAACACGGGGCCGGATAGTTGCACATGCGCGTTACGTTTCTCGCTGGACGAATCAGAGTCCCGAAGCGCACCACGTCTCTCTCGTACCATCTGCCCCGGCCGCTGCTTCCAGAATGCCTTCTTCATACGCTGGTAGAGGGAAGGGGCAGCGAACCAGGTGTCCTGCACTGGCAGATGGCCATGCGGCGGCCGGGATGGCAGGTGTCACACGTCGGTGTCAAGTTCACACACGCCCTGCCGATGTCACTGATCCGCCACACACACTCAAGTACCACACATCTGCCATTACCAACTAGTGCACACCTGCCACTGACACACTAGGCAAACACCAGCTGCGACTAGGCGTAACTCCACCTGGCCTGTGCCTGGTACGATGACCGATGACATACGTCCCCCTCCTGAAGACGACTGGTCAAGGCGGGTGTGTGCATTCGCTATGTACTTTGCTGCCGGTGTCGCCCTCGACAAGTGAACACTAGGGTCTGCTGTGGGTCGAAGTCACCGGCATCATCTCCTGAATCATTGGGTGGTGCACAGCAGGTCTGCTGTTTCTGTCGTGGGCGAGGTCGTAGGTTGTAGGGCTCCCTTGCGTGTCTATTGGTATGGGTCCAGGGAGTAGACATTGGGGTGCTGGCCGTCGGTAACACCAGCATGTCCTGGGATGTTGTGGTCTTTCCGTCCTGACGTTCTGCCACTGGCATCTGTACAGTAGGCACCAATGATGCAGGGCCACCAGCCACGCCCCACTCCGGAAAGCGGCGAACACAAGGACGAAACCAGGCAGGTGCTCGGCGTCTGCATTTCCGTTCGTTCCTCGGTTTGGGGTTGACCCCTTCTTCCTGCTGGCCATTTGTGCTAGGCTCGGATGAGTGTAACTGGGGTTGCTTGCTGCGTCGGTGTCGTGGTTGGCATCGAGGTGACTCTTCTGGTTCCTCGATGTGTATGGTAAAAGTTGTACTCTCTAGTGGTGCATCCAGTTCCAACACTTCCCGGACGATGGGTTGGAGTCTCGGCTCATCCTCATCAGGCATGGTCACTACTGGTTAGGCTTCCTGCGGCGGTGTTATGACACCAGGTGTCGATGGGAGAAGTAACGCCAGTCCCGGAGTCTTGTCACATCTGCTTTGCGAGTGTTTGTCACTCTCCTCTTGGAGTGGTGTCTCAGTTTGTGGGTGTAATATGTCCTCCGGTGGGGCCTGTGTCACACCGCCTGCATGTGTCTCCTCATCAGCTGGCATTATAGGAGCCACCCTAAGTTCAGCTCGATGGATCTTTCGGAGGTGCCTGTCCCCATCTCGGACCAGGTAGACGTGTTGTCCTAGGCATTTTCGCACTGTGTGGGGTCCTGTCCAGCGAGGTGCTAGTCCTGCACAGCAGTTTCGTGTTCAGGCCGGCAATGGATGGTTCCGAGCATATACCAGTGTTCCTACCTCCAGGGGTGCAGGCAGGTTTTCCGACACTGGCTGAATTTTTTGAACATACGTCTCTTGGTGTTGGCGGGCAGCAGTGAGTTCGGCGTCTCGGCGCTCGCCCCAGTTCTCTGCATCCTGAGGGACCTCCTCTGGCCTGGGTTCTCCAGGAAGCGGTGGGTTGCGCCTCTGCACAATGGTTGCCGGTGCCTGCCCTGTGGCAGCGTTCACCCGACTTCTGAGGCAGAACAAAGCCTTGCCCAGATGCTGGTCCCATTGTGAGTGATCTTCTCCAACACGCAAGCGGAGTTGGACCTTCAACTCCTGGTTCCGCTCTCTGTTGGATTAGCACGAGGGTGGTATACCGGTGTCGTATGGTGCTCCAGTTGTAGTTCGCGGCACCACCTCCTCCACTGCCTACTGAGAAACTGTGAACCATTGTCCGTTAGTAGTGTTCGTGGGTACCCCCATTGTGAAAAAAAATTCCTTCTGGAGCACTTTTGTAATTGTCTGACTACGGGTGTTCGCTAGTGGATACGCGTCCACCCAGCAAGAGAACATGTCAGTTACCACTAATATGAAACAATATCTCTTGGTGGTGCGCGGATACGGTCCTATCAAGTCGAATGCTACAGCTTTGAAGGGAGTAGTGGGAAGGTGGGGTGATTGTTGTTTGGTTCCATCTGCTCTCCATGCCTTTTTCTGCTGGCAGTCCTGGCAGCCTCGTACATAATCCCGCACATCCACTCTGAGTCCAGGCCAGTGGAAATACTGCATTACATTCCGCACTGTCTGATCTACTCTAGGATGCCCTGCTAGTGTATCACTGTGTGCGAAGTTCAAGACTATCTCTCTCGCCTCGGGGGCCACAAACACTTTCCATGCCATCTCCACACCTGGCGGCCTCATTTCTAGCACTTGATCCCTTACTCGAACACGCTCCACATTACCCTCGGCGCACTTGGCTATTAAGGCGAAAGCCCCTTATAAAACTTGACATCAGGCATGTCACAAATCATAAGAATTTGACAGATACGACACAAATACGAGTTTGTGAATTTGGAGTTCGGAAGAGCACACATCCATAGTCATTTTAACCCCAAGAACAAAATAATTGGACCGTTAGTCTTCCAATACAAATTGTTATAAGCACCTTGTTTTTTTACCTAAAAAATTAACTAAATTCAACTGTAAGTGACATATTTTTTAAATTTTTTAATGCTGACTTCCAACTAATGTGTTCCTGGGGTTAATCTTCACCGACTGAACCCTAATTGTTCTGTCAAAAGAATTTCAACAAATTATAATTCATTATTTTTGGCATTGAGGTGCCTGAAATCAAACCATTTACAATTATTATTAGAGAAGTTTTCTTACATATCTGGTTTCTAAAATATTCATGCGATGTGGTCTGACGCGTACTTGAATGTGGAATTTTTTCAGAACAATGCATTGATAATTATAGATGTAGGAGCTGAAATTTAAATAATCATGCACTACTACGTTCAACATGACTCCAGACGTAGTACTCTGTCACTCTCGCACGTCGCGCCCAGTTCCTCCTCTACTTCTCGTCCGGGCGGCCGGGAAGGATGGCGAGGCTGGCAGGCTGTACCGTTTGCGCGTTCTCCTGTTACATGCTTATCTCGTATTCGGTAGGAGCTGCGAGTGTCGCACGATATTGATAGCATACACAAATTTCAATATATAATTTTACTATGGTAGCTTCGCTTGGCTGTGAACGCATATGAAAAGGAAGTTACAGAGTTTGTAAAACTTGTGTTGTGCGATGGATGTAAATCGAAGCCTCCACCATCTAGAGCTAAAAAGAGACGGTTTTACGGCAATAAGTTGAAGAATATCGACAAGAGAACTTCCGTGACGAAGGACGAACTTGCGTTAGTCTGAATGGACCTTATTTACTGTATGACGCAAGTTAATTTTATAAGTAACATCACGAACACTCTGGTTTTATGGATTTAATTTACATTAAATAGTGCGTAGACACAGTTTGAATTGTATGTTACAACAAAATTACAAATTATACACTTGCGCACATTATGGGGAAAGATAAGACACATAATTTGTAGGCACACTACTGTGACTGCCGTTTCAAAAGCGTTCCTGCTGTGAAAAAAAAATAAAATAAAATAGAAACGCCACATAATTGCTAACGCATTCATCTGTAAAGTTTCTACGTTCAGTTATTTATCTGCACTATTGAACTACGTTCAATGAGGCCATGTACATAGAAAGGGTTAAATAAAAATTAGTAAAATATTACGAATTTCAAAGTGACATTACTCCATTAATTGGTTAGTTTATGTCATTCTTAGCAGGTTAGTTTATGACATTGTTAGCATACATGTCTAGTGTGACAGAGGCCATCGATAGCCCCAAGTTCCTTTTTTAGACAGGACAGAAGAATGTGTGTGGAGTTAATGTTTGTATAGTATGTGCGTCGGACTTTCGTCTATTGAAAATGTGTTTGGTTTCCACCATTTTCTTTTTCGTTCGCAAAAAGAGAACATGTGTAAGAAGGAAAAACTACTCTGTTCAGTCTGTTTACAGTTTAACTAACTTATTTTGAAATCAGCCTTCGAAAAAATAAATACATCAACTAAATTTTACATAATGAAGAAAACAAGATTGTGGTTTATAATGATCGTTAATATTTGATGTTTGAATTGTGTTGTCAGATATTAAAGAATAATTTCATTAATTTGTATAACAGGTACATATTTGCAATGTTGACATTTTACGGCAGTAATTGGCAGAAGCATTAATACAAATAATTATTTCCAAATAATTGCACATTTGAGGAAGAGTTAGATACACACGGGTCGTAAAAAAAAAAGGTTCCAAGGATTTTAAAAAATTAGCTCTTTATCGCGAACAGGTTGTTGCTCATATATTATATTATTATGCATGTGTGTGCGCATATATATATATTGTGACGTGCACTGGCATGTAGCACTTACTTGGCCTCTTATCATACTGTAATTTCAATTTTTTTTGTCTTAATTAATGTTTTTTTTTGTAATAACAAATTAAGTAGGCCAAATTAACCAGGTATAAGGATGTATACGGCGGGATCCAACATATTAATTGGGGATGCGAGTAGAGAAATTTACATTAAAATTTTCTTTTTAATTTTAAATTTAACTTT